>VZRH01004630.1:256411-312893 GCA_013397555.1 Urocynchramus pylzowi | reverse complement strand
CCCCGCTCCGCCCCGCCCCGCCCCGCCCCGCCGGCGGCGCTGTCCCTTCCGCTTCCCGTTCTCGGGAAAAGCGGGGCCCCTCGGGACCGATCGGCAGTGCGGGGCCCGGCCGCTGCCCGCTGTCCCTGCAGCTGCTCCCAGAGCAGCGCCGCGCCGTGCTGTCTGCCCGGGCTCCAGCAAAGCCTTTGACGCCGTTCCCCGCCCTAGTCTCCTGGAAAAGCTGGCAGCCCGCGGCTTGGACAGGTGTACCCTTCGCTGGGTGAAGAACTGGCTGGGTGAGCGGGCCCAGAGAGTGGTGGTGAATGATGCTGCATCCAGCTGGCAGCTGCTCTCCAGTGCTGTTCCCCAAGGCTCAGTAGTGAGCCCAGTCCTGTTTAATGTCATTATTGTTTATCTGTATGAGGGAGTCGAGTGTACCCCCAGTAAATTAATGGATAACACCCGGTGGGTGACAGAGTTGATCTGCTGGAGGGCAGGAAGGCTCTGCAGAGGGGTCTGGGCAGGCTGGATCCATGGGCTGAGACAGCAGTGTGAGGTTCAACAAGGCCAAGTGCTGGCTGCAGCACCTGGGTCACAGCACCCCCCTGCAGTGCTACAGGCTGGGGGCAGAGTGGCTGGAAAGCTGCCCAGCAGAAAGGGACCTGGGGTGCTGGTCAGCAGTGGCTGAACATGAGCCAGCTGTGCCCAGGTGGCCAAGAAGGCCAATGGCACCCTGGCCTGTATCAATGTGGCCAGCAGGACCAGGACAGTGATTGCCCCCCCCTGTATTCAGCACTGGTGAGGCCACACCTCAAATGCTGTGTTCATTTCTGGGCCCTTCACTACAAGAAGGGCATTGAGGTGCAAATTTTATATTTTACCAATGTACTTTACTAAGCAAAAGTATAAACCCTGCCTAGATTATTCTGAGATCTGACTGCATTAATCAATCCTATCAGTGAATTGTTCAAAGCAGCACATGCACTGCTGAAGCACTC
The DNA here is from genome assembly GCA_013397555.1 of Urocynchramus pylzowi. Taxonomy (NCBI): domain Eukaryota; kingdom Metazoa; phylum Chordata; class Aves; order Passeriformes; family Fringillidae; genus Urocynchramus; species Urocynchramus pylzowi. Next base: position 311,916 of record VZRH01004630.1, on the reverse strand, counting down.
ATGACGTCAGTAACACTGGGGAAAAATTATTGACGTTCACATTTCCTGCTAAAATGTGTTGGTAGCTCTCTGGTTCTATCTGCATGACAGGTTATAATAAATACGTTTAATTCAATATAATTTATGTCAATGCTTGGCACTAATTCTTTTGTCAATTCTGTATAACTGAAACCTAAATCTGGTTCAAGGATTTCATGGCCAAATGGTTTTGGTAATTAGAAGGAGATGAATATATCAGTCAGGTGGGTGTAAATCTTTGGGTAGCAAGAGGAAGGAGCTGACTGTATGTGGGTAATTCCCCAGCTGGTGAGAACAGGGGGAAGGAGAGCATGCCCGGGCTGTGCTGGGCAGGAGGTAGGGGTGTCACTATCCCTGCTTCCCAGCCCTGCAGCTGGGGAGCTCAGTCAGCAGCTGCCTGGCCATGCTTATCTCTGCATTCCACACAGCCACATTTCCAAAGTGCTGCTGTGGTGACTGGCTCCAGCAGAGCAAGGCATGTGTAAGCAGGGAGCAGTCTGCAATGCAGTGATGGCTTTTGCAAGCAGTGATGGCTCAGGAGCTGTCTGTGACAGCCTGCAGGTCACAGCTGCAATGTGCTTCTGTAGGTCCTGACTTTAGGTACCCTGTCCTCTTGTGCTGCACATTCCCCTCAGCTGGACATTGTCCACTCTTGCAGTGTGTCTCTCTGAAGAACAGCAGATGTACCTCTTTCTTTTCAGCCTCATTTTCTTTCTGAAACAAAAAGGAGGCACGTCACAGCCTTGTCTCTGCAGTCTGCTGCTTTTACGGCTTCCACAAGACAGATAAGACAAGGGGCAGCAACGGTCTGGCCTATAAACCAGGTCCTTCCTTGTCTGAGCAGCAACATTTTAGAACTTGAAATGGCTTTGCTCAGCAATTTTGGTGGCCAATGCAGTTGCTATTTTCATGAAATCATGATCTAAAGACTCCTGGCTGGGTATATGGCATGGCTCTGCAATAGTCCGAGTGGATCCTTGGCTTCCATGGTGCTCAAGATACATTTTTCTGTAGAGTTCGGGCTTTGGGGATTTTTGTAAAGAGAAGGATAAGGAATGTGGCTGCTACAGTACCCACGAGACAGTGAAGGACAGAGTGCCTACAGGTGTGCTGCTGGGGAATAGGTCTGGTGTATGACAGCAGGACAGTCCCACATACCCAAAGACATGCATCTTGCCATGTTCCCATTTAGGGTGACATGTACTCAACTTTCTGGCACTTCAGTAATCTTCCAGATTTATCTAACCCAGTGCCTTGGAGGTACAACTCTCATGGAGGTCAGTGAACTACTAAATATTTAATATCAAATAACCCTTTCACGAGCTAAGCTTTAAGGAACGAAGACCAGGAATCTTCTAGGTGTGGGTGCGAGTGTATGAGGCACTATTTCTACATGGCAAGCTGTGTTGCTAGCTGTGGTGTGTCAACTGCAGCGTTACTAGCAGCAAAGCCAGGCAAAGAGGGTTTAATAGGCATGGCCCAACACTTGTTCTGCACTCTACCAGGACACAAAGGTGGGAATGGAGAGAATCAGTGTTTGAGAAAACTGCAGCTGTAACAGGTAGAACAGGTCTCTTTTAATATCTTAACAGTCAGCTTCAGCACAGATGCCATGTCGGGTTTCCTATGGGGCAAATAAGAGCCACAGCATGAATGCTGTGCCCATGGACTAACCCATGGCAGTGATCATGTGCAGAAGCTTAAAGGAAAGTGTTGTGGTGCACGTTGTTTTGGTAAACACTCAGAAATTACTTAAATCTACTATGAAAGGGTTGCAAAGTCCACCCATCAGCAACACTTCCCCAAGCTCCATAGTGTCCCTGCAAGTTACTGTCCCTGCTGTAATCATGGTAAAACCTACAGGTTGTAGGTGGCAGATTTAATGATGAAAGAATTACGATTTATGTTTATGCTTGAATCCTTCCTTTGCTCGTGGGTGCTGTCCCTTTCCCTGCTATAATGCAGAGCAGATTTAAGTTACACAGGAAGATGCTAGACTCCAGATGGATCATTTGGAAAAGCTGGTGGTCTGCAGAGGGGTGTGGAGTTGCATCCCTGAGGCTTTATTGATCACATAGTTGGTGCTTCTGGTTGCCCAAGGCACCCTCCACACCAGCTGGCTCCAGCCATGGCTGTCGCTACAGGAAAGCAAGATCCAGCCTCCAGTGTGGTCAGCTTGTTGGCTCTTTCCTCCGAGTTCAGATAATTGGAGGAAGAAGGGAAGGAGTACAGCTGTGTGGCTGGGAAATTGTTTGAAGCGAAGAGGAGGAATCAGTAGTTGGTTTTCTTAAACTTACTGTCTGCGTTTATAATTTCAAGCTAAACTGAGATGAAGATGTAAGTTCTACACTCATATTGTGTAAATACTTTGCACTGCAGTAAGAGAGAGCCCTTCTTTCTAGGATTTTTTTTCCCCAGTGCTGCACAATTGTGGCAAATTTTGTGACAGCATATGCGGCGACGATTTCCCGACTTTTTAGGCGAGTAATTCCCTCTAGGTGGCACCAGCACTCTTCGGTTTCCTGAAACCCGCCCGCCCTGCGCTGGGCTCCGGCTCCTGCTGCCCGCGAGTGCCCGAGCATTCCTCCAGCATCCTCCAGCATCCTCCCAGCATCCTCCCAGCACCCCCCCAGCATCCTCCAGCATCCTCCCAGCATCCTCCAGCATCCCCAGCATCCTCCAGCATCCTCCAGCATCCTCCAGCATCCTCCCAGCATCCTCCAGCATCCTCCAGCATCCTCCCAGCATCCCCCAGCATCCTCTCAGCATCCTCCAGCATCCTCTCAGCATCCTCCAGCATCCTCCCAACAGCATCCTCCCAACAGCATCCTCCAGCATCCTCCCAGCAGCAGCTCTGCGGGGCTCCCCCCTCGCAGCCTCTCCTCGCGTTAGCTGTCTGGAACAGCTGATTTTTGCACTTGTAGGCTTTGAACTTTGACAATTGCAGACTTTTGTGGTTGCTTGTTGGCTTTCTGTGGCAAATACTTGTTCTCAGCCCTGTGACACTTATTCCATCTTGAAGGGTGGAGTTCAACTTACCTAACTTTATCCATCTGAAAATCGGATGAAACTATTTTTGTGGGTTCCTGATATAGCTGATGGAGACAGGTATCTCCAGAGTGACAATTTATTTTTTTTTTTTTCCTGAGCAGGGATGTCTCAGCTGTTGAGCTGTATTGTCCTCCCTGCTGAAGATCTGCTTGAGGGAAAGAGAATCCTAGAGGATCCAGAATAAAAGTGGATATAAATTATTTATGCTTCTGGATCTAGAGTTGGTTTGATGAGTGTCATGCAAAGAGGTTTTCACTTAGTTAAAAAAGATACTTTTTCACAAAAGCCTGGTCATGCAAGAGAGTTATCTGGAAATGTAACTGCTTTGTGTTTCCTGCCTGCCCCAGACAGTTTATAGGCTTCTGTGAGACATCACTTATAACAAAACTTATTAGGTTTTAGTATATGGAGAATGGAGAGAGAGCCTGGAAAGATGGTGTGCAAAAGCAGAGAAGGAGGATCACGGCTTGGCTGAACCATATAGAAAAATCTGGAGAGGTCAGACAAGAGCTCAAATTTCTGTGTCACAAAGCTGGACTTGTATGGGCCACTGTGGACCATAATGTCTGACAGAGCTTTATGAAATGCTTGTAGGGTGTGGGACAGGAAAGCTCTGCTTTGAAGATTTTCAACTCAGGCCATCATATTATTCAAAGGAATTTGTCTGCATGAGGGACAAAAATCAGCATCCTTTACTGACCAGCCCACAGCAGATTTCACTGCAATTCCAGACTTACTGACTTACTAGGCTTACCCACCTATATTATATAGTGATTTTGGTTAGGCTTGTGGGTTTGTTGGTGGGTGGTTTTTTTGGTTTTTGTTTGTTTGTTTGTTTGTTTGTTGTTTTGTTTTGTTTTGTTTTGTTTTGTTTTGTTTTTTTTCATTTATAAGGGAGACTAGGAAAATGATTCAGTTACTCAGATACTTTTTGCTGGTTGCTTTGTTCAGACTTTTCTTTCCAACATATATTTTTGTTTGCTAATAAAACCCAAAAACTTTATGAGCAAAATAGTTACATTTAGGTTTCTTTCTGAGACAGGATTCAATGTGACTTTAGCACAAAGACAACCCTGAAAGTAGAATTAGAGGCCATAATCTTTCAGACTTGTATCAAAATGTTTAAAGCCAGTACAGGCAAGGATTTTAAAATCTAGACACATTATAGGATGTAGTGAACTACATTTAGTTGGTTGGTACTAGTGAGTCTGGAAACATTAGATGTCAAAACATTCTTTGATTCAACTAATTAACACAATGGGGAAAAGTCATACATTTCTGTAATTTGTGGGCAAGTAAAACAAGAAAGCCATCAGCATTTTGAAGTTTAAAAGGCTAGCCTGTGTCTACTGGTTTTGATTGCTGGCAGAATATACTGAGATGCTGTGGCCAAGCAAATGTAAATCGCAGAGCACAAAAAAAGCACACTTAGAGATGTGAGAAACTTACACTGAAAGGCACTTCCCCCCATTCAAGGGACAACTATGTGCCCTTGGCTTTCAAATTATAAAATGTGAGTGTTTCCACTAGCTGATAGAAAGCAGGAGTCAGTCTCTGATAAGATGAGAGCTCCTGTTCAGGATTGGTGCCATGCTTCTGGGATAAACACTGTGATATTTACATAGATCTTCATTCATAATTCATGCACAGGAATCCATAGACTTCAAGGTGTGACTTCTTCGTGTCTTAGAGCCATGATACTAAGATACATGATTTATTCACCATTCAGCTGTATTATTTGCTGAGTTTTCACCAAACACAGTTTGCCAGTATCTTGCCAACAGTGTCAGCTTGGAATCCAAGACAGTTTGGAGTTTCACCCTGGAAATAAAAGCAGCTTTATTCAGCTTGTATGATATGGTATTGATCTCAGACTGGTAATGTGCTGTGAAGGCTAAGTCTGGGCAAGTTGTTGTTTGCTATGTGAACTGGCATTTGGATTTTTGAGAAACTGTCATTATCTAAGGAAGTTCGTAAGGGAGAAAACTACCTAAAGCTCGTAATTATCACTTGAATTATTTTGATTTTCAATATAGCTTAATGAAAAGTGAATACACCTTTACTTAAGATTATAAGTAAGTTATGGTTAAAATGGGAGCAGGGAAGATAACTTAAAGTTCTCAGGAACGAGTCCTTAATAATTTCTTTGTCAAAGGGCACTGGTCCATGCTACAACCACAGGGCTTGGCAGGGACAGAATTTGCCCTAAGAGTAGCAAATAATTATCTGGCTCTGTACAAAAATCCTCAAAGGACATACCTGTCTCTGTCTTCTGTATATTTTATTTTTATTTAGAAATCTGCCAGAACATATTTGCTTACAAAATGATCGGGATTTTCCTGGAATAGACAGATTGCATTCAATTCAGGCATGGGTTCAAAAGTAAAAGTTTCTCCCTGAGATTCTTTTTGAAACTTTCAGACTCAAATACAAGAGATGAGAGTTCAGGCACTAACTGCTTGCCAAAGGAGAAAGACAAGGCTGATAAAAATAATGGAGGGCAGTAGCTGTCTCAGGGATAACAGCCGAAGAAGGAAAGCTCTAAATAAACTTGGCAGGCAAGGGGAAAGGTAATAACAGCATTTATAGCTCACAATTGGGAAGAATCAAAATTCCCTCAAGGAAACACAGACCAGTTCTGTGCTGCTTTATACACTCCATGGAAATGGATGACATCAGTGGGCTTTTCCTACACCCTCTGGGTCTGTGAATGAAATGTATTTTCATGTTGGTACCTGTTTAATAAGAATAATCTCAGAAACAGAAGGAATCTTAGGACATAGGTCCTGTTCTCTGGGGTGGCAGATGTTCCAGTCTATACATGAAATCATAAACAGGAGCAGGACCCACAGTTGTCATGGACTATGAGAATGATACTCCTGAGTAGCAAAAGCATCTTCTCAGCTGGGCATTATCTGGAGTGGGTGCCTCTTCCTTTGGATGGGAGCTAAAGAAAGTGGCTGTGTCCCAGGGATACCACCTGCTGTAAAAAGGCAAACATTAGGTTTGAAAATGCCAGGCTGCTGCCCTGCTCCAGAATGCAGATGTGTAATTTTTCCCTATGTTATCAGTGCTCTGTCATTGCATGAAGTCATAGGCTAAATTTGTGCATCTGCTTATACTTACTAGTGATCCTGCCTTGGGAAAGATGCAGAGACTCAATGAACCCTTACTGTCTGTGACCTGTGACTAGAAAGAAATTCAGGTTCTCAACTACTAAGTACAATTAACAGCTGTAAAAACAGCTGTAGAAAATAATTTGTGTTGCTAAAGGTAAACATGTCACAAGGGAAATGAAAGCTGTTGATGAATATTCAAATTTTTTTTTCATTTATCCTTATTGTATAAATATAATCTGGGCAAATTGACTCTTCCTGATTAACTAATTTAGTGTAATATTGGAAAGACAATTTAACATCTATGTTTTCTTATTAATGCCATATTGCTACAAAGGGCAAAAAAGATGCAAGGTCTGTGCTAACAGTATAGGATTTGTACTTCAAACTGCTAAGTTGCCTTAGCAGGACTTGATCCTAACTACATCTGAGCTCAGCCTTTCAGTCTGATGTGGTAAATGAGACAAACTAGTGCTGGCTTTGCAGTATTTTTAAGTGAAGGTGCAAGAGAATGGGATTTTATTCAAAGGAAATAAATTTTGCTTTTGTTACAAATCCCATTCTAGTTCTGAATGAATTCTGGAGTGAGAAGGAAATCAGTTCCACTTTAGCGTACACATCTTCTTTTATTCTGTCAAAACTCTTTGCTGTCATGTTAGGTTTTGTACTCCTTTTTGCCAGCTGTTTGATTAGTTTTTATCTTGTCTTGCTTTTCTAATTCATTTTTTTTCAGTAACAGATTTTTAAAGGATTTTTTTTACTTGGTATGCTTACTGACTGAAAATCTCTAGTAAATATTCATCAAGAAAGTGTTACGTTAGTAATTTTCTCAATAAATATTTATTAGAAAATTAACAGTACAAATGCCAGTAGAATTGTGATAAATACTGGCTTCATCTGAGAGAGAAACAGTGCCTGAAGAGCACTGCATGCTGCAAGTATGTTCAGATGCAGCCAGTCAGTGACAAATATCTGGTGATTTTTAGGTAGGAGAGGTGAGATTTCCTTACCTACCAGGTCTGTCATACACAAGATGGCACAGAATTAGCTTCTGAGCTGGGGGCACAGAATTAAGAGGCAAAAATTTAAAATGGCAGCAGCAAACCAGAGGAGCTGGTGTCTGGCATTGCTTTTAAAGCACTTTTGAAAATATGCTGCAGCTTCTCCCAGTGGAAGCAGTCTTCTGGATTTGATAGGTATGTGAGAAGCCAGAGGGGTTTCTTGTGATACAGCTACACAAGCACGTTGGCATTCACTTCATTGGCATCTGTGTGGATGGCTGGAAAAAAAAAATTAAAAAGAACCCTGGAAGTGTTAAAGCAAATGAAAGGTCATCCCCAAGTTAATTACTTGTAGTGCCTTACCTGTGTATTTGCACTGAGACATGCTGCTCTGCTGCTCTCTGAACTGAGGGCTAGAGAAATAAACAGTTATGAGTGAGTAGATATGATTGAGGCAGGGGGGTCTCTGGTGACAAACAACCCCAGCCCCTGTGTTCAGAAGCTGTGAGCAGCTCAGGCTAACAGCACAGTGCTTGCCAGACCCACTGTGTGATCCTTGTGGCTTCAGCAGCCGAGGCAGCAGTTCCTAAAAATTCTTATTGTCCGCACCCAAAACTAGCTGGCACTGGTACTAGCAGGAGGTGCAGGCTGTGCTCTCCAGACTGCTGTTTTCCTGGCTGTGTTAATGAAATCTTACCCTGACAGGTTTCAAACCCCTTGGACTGAGAGCAGCAAGATGACAGTCAGAGCAATGGGGATGTATTATTTGCATGTGCTTCTGGTCTTTGTGCCAGCAACTCAGAGCAATGTGCTTTACCCGTAGCTCTGCTGAACTCTACACACAGAATACTATTCCTGCTGAAATCACTCCTGAAGCAGTTAGAGAAGGAAGAGAGAGAGAGGTGAAAACCACAGTGATTTGTACCACTATGTAAACAATTTAGGTTTTCCTTTCCAACTGTGCAGCCCATGGGTGTGAGGAGAAATACAGCCAGATCATTAAACCTTCTAGGCCAGCTTGTCTGAGCCAGTGCTCAGCATAGACAGGGCACAGGACAGTAAGTGATGAACACCTCTCCTTAACTGCCACTCATTTACACCATGTCAGAGGGGTAGGAGTGGCCCTGTCTCCACTGTCATTGGCAGGGATGTAGGGACGTAAGCACTGGGCATCCTGCATGGTGGGTCTGGGCCTGATGGGCTGGCCTGAGAAGGTGTGCAAATGCTGCTGGCCAAGAGGACAGACCATGGCCTGGCTGAGCTCTGACTGGGCAAGAGAGTCCTTTGCTCAGTTCCTTGTTCCCTGATCCCTTTAAATTCCGTCACCTTGCGGCTGACTTAGGTCTTATTTCAGGAGTCCCTCCCTATTCAGCAAGGGATTAAACACAAGCTTCAGTGGCTTTGCTGAACAGGATAGAGTTAAGCTCAGGACCTTCCTGATATTTACTAGCACAATAGTCAGAGGTCTGACTGTCATGAGCAGTATGTGTAAGAACTGTGAATGCCCACTGAATGGCCAGCCTGCTGCCTGTCACTCCTGTGTTTTGGTGTGACCAACAGTCATGCAGAGCCCCTCTGCTTGCCCTCAGCCCCTGCCTGACCAGGTGTCTGGAGATGGCAGCATTTACTTCCTCAGTTTTAGCAGTATCTCGTCTGCCTCCCAGTTCTTAGTGATCAGAGGGCCTGTTGGAAACTTTTGGACTCAGCACTTACTATCAAGGTTGCCTATGGTTGAATTCAGCCCCTGATCTCCTCATAAGCTCCCTGAAAATTCATCCTGGCTGAGGAAACATTGTTTTTAATTTCACTCCAATACAGACAGTTTTAGCCTGCTAAACTCCCCAGTTCACCTCCAGATTGAACCAACAGCTTTCATCTGGCTTGAGGATTTAAGGAAAAGCATGGATTAATTCCCAGTGACCCATGCTGAAGTGATGTACTGGAGAGGCAGTTTCAGTGTTTGTCACACCTAAAAATGCAATGACAGTGGACGGTTTTCTCTGCTCAGTTCTTTTCTTTTGCATGCAGCATTTGATTCCACTTAGATCTAAAGAGACTTGGAAAGTGATCTGATGAATTAGAAGACACTACTTAAGAAGAAATTAAAATAAATCTTTGCAGCTCTCTGTTGCTTCCTCAAGCCTTTCTGTGACTAGCACTAAGCTGTTATTGTACAGGATTTTTGAGATGCCAGGGAAGGAAAAACAAAGGGATTTCTGTGCAGCACGAAGTTTTCCACCCTGGGGTTTTGGATTCCTGTTTGTGGGGCTGCCAGGGAGCTGTCCCAGCAGCAGCCCAAGCCCTTGCCCATGGAGGGGGCTGGCTGTGCCAAAACTCCGGTGTGCTCCCGAAAAACAAAAGAGAATTCTTTCTTCATTTTGTCATGGAAATGAAGTACAGGCATACATCTCAGGAAGTAATAGCACTGCTTCTTACCTCCATTCTCTTCTTTGGAAATCAAATGTGGCTGGTGAGTCCTGCAGCCAGGGTGGCCTGCGTGGGGCCATGTTGTGCTAGTCTGAACATGCCATGCTGCTGCTGAGGATCTAATGAAGTTTGCTATTGTAGCTTTTTAATGTGTGTCCTTCCAGAAATCTCCCTCTCTCTTTCTCTCTCAAATGCCTCTTTTTTCTTCTTTTTTCTTCTTCTTCTTTTTTTTTTCCTCCCAACTGTACAGGAAATGGTTTGGAAGGGAGAGTCAAGAGACTTAAGTCTGGAATTTTTATGTACACCAGAAACTTAAATGTGTGGTTCAAGCTGATAAACTCACCACACCTCTTTCTGTTTTCTTTATAGACTTATTACAAATATCTGGCTTGGAACCTTGATTTATGGTCTCAACAAAAGGAATATAGACGGTAGAACATGAAAAGAGAAATCTCTGGAGGAGACATAAAAGAGTTTGTTCAACTTTTGGATTGCTTCTTAATGAAACAGAATAACAGAAAAGATGAGAACACTAATTTTTAAAATGTTTGTGTTTAAGGAAGCTGTTGAACATTAGTGATGCCACATATAAAATATCACCTCTGTTGCTTTATGCCTGATTTTAAATTGCCTATAGAGTGCAGCCCTGAGTTTCTCTTAGCATCACAGTTTGTATTGCTCTTAACTGGAGGTTTTTACAGAAAAAGCACCAGGAAGCACAGAGAACTTATGGGGTATTTTTAAACAAGAGCTGGCCAAAATTTCCCAATGGTGCATTTAGGAGCACTTTTTGATTCATTTCCTATGGAACGTTTTGTGAAAATATGTATATTGCTGAGATGTTTAATTGAGAAAAGAATAAATCGATAATTTCTGTTTATCTTTTGTTTTTCCTGTATATGGTATTTTAAATAATTCTAATCAAAATGAGTCTTTGTGACTTCAGTTTTGACAGCCCTAAACTCAAAGTCTCTGTGGCCATAAAGGACACCTTCATCCCCAGCAAAGACATGAGACTTCCATCAAAGTTTGACCTAGAACACTGTTTAGGAAAAAAAAAAGGACATTTACTCTTGACTTAAAAATTTTCAGTGGTGGAGAATTCCCACAAATTTTGGTAAGTTTTTTCCAGTGATTAGTTTTCCTTACAGCCAAAGAGCTTGCACTTTTATTTCTAAACTGAATTTGTGTGGCTTCAACTTCTCCCTTTATGGACTTATTATACCTTGGTCTCCTACAGATTAAAATATCCAGCTTGTAGGCTCAACACATGTGTGTGCACCTATGATCAAATCAACTCTGTTCTGATTTGTTAATTTAAAGAAGAACTACCACTGGTATCTGTCCATGAAAGGCATATGTCATTTATGGCTGTTCTTTGAATCTCTCTCTGTTGAGCAGGGTCTCTCCTCCACTGCAAGCACCAGAATGAATCCCACTGTTCTGGCAGTAATTTAATCCATGACACATAAAGAAGAAAAGAAAATATACCTTCCTACTCAGTATATAGCATATGGCCAAGAATTGCACAGGGCATCCTATTGCAAGAGGAGTTTAATCAGTACTTTATATATACCTGAACACAGTTTAGTTTGAATCACTGTGTGTTCATTTGGTCTTGCCTAATTGTCTGGTTTGTAACCTCAAAGATTTTGCATGTCAAAATCATATGGCACTGAAAATGCATGAGGATAATTTTGTGAAGTCAGCAGGTTTCTCTGTGTTCACATATAACCATATGATGTTCTAGGTCCAATTTGAGGGTTATTTTGCCTAGAGTGGAGCTCTTTGCATTTGGAAAAGGGGATTTTAGAAAGTAGAAATTCATATAATACAGAGACTCAAGCTAACGTTATGAAGTTTATATATTTCAGCATCTAATTGCCCAGATAAACAAATTAAGATTTACTTTTCACTGTGAAGCTAGAAGATCTGGGATGAGGAACTTACTTGCAGGTTTAGTCTGTCCTCATGTCACCCATAATTGAGAGTTACTGGCCTTTAATGCTCACTGGGTGTCCCATGTGAAAGGAACTATTGACTCTTATAACTACAAGTAGCCACACCATGGTACTGCCACCATGGCTGTTCTTAGCAGCACTTTTCCTAAGCACTAAGTAAGCAGTCCAGGGCCAAAATAGTTGCTGAGACAGACCTACCCATTCATCCTCATCAGGATGTCTACCAGAAAAAGAAATGGGGCACCTCATCAGGAACAGGTGGGGAATTTACGCTGCTCCTAGCCGAGTTATCATTCCCCTGTGGCTAAATAAGATATTTGCTCCCAGCACTTTCAAGAACACTAAATTAACTTAAAAAAAAAAAAAAAATCAGGTCTGTATCCAAATGTAAACAGATTATGTCTGGACCCTAACAAATGAGCAAAGAATTATGTAATTCTCAAATTTGACCTCCAGTCAACGCAAACCTTCTAGAGCAGCCTCGTCTTTATGGGGATCTACTCCAAGCTTTAAAGCATCCATGGCTCTGGTTTTGTCATGAGCACATAGTAAATGTGTCTAAACATAGCTACTGTGAATGTCTGGAAGTTACCAGCGGAGGCAGAAGCAGCTAATTGAATGCAGCACCAGCAGGCATAATGAATGTGCCTTGATTTTAATGTTATGTGGAAGATTTAATATTCAAGTGACTACATTAGTATTAATTGCATTGCTTATTCTGAAAATGAAAAAGGTAAAGAATCACTAAAATTACTATGTTAATTCGACTCAAATGAAGGGATTAAAGGTAGAGGGAAAAATGAAAACAAAGCATTACCAAATCCTTTTACTCACTTCATTTGGTAAACAAAATCTTTCTGTTCAACTAAAAAGAAATATTGATAATTATAATGTATTATGCACCGAGTGAGTATTTTCCATTGCAACAATTATTTTCACTTAGCACGTTAATGTTGACAGAAAAAGACCAAAGGTACCCTTGTGACTTTACCAGCATGTCATAACAAAATGAAGGCTTAACCTGTTTCTGAAGGATTGACTTTCAAGCAGGAAACTGGGCTATTTTGGAAACTTAGCTAATGACACTGTTATTTTTTCTCCTGAGTGATAAGGTTGATGGATACATACCATTTGTATTTTGCTTAATCCTTTTTCTCCCATGCTCAAGACTATCACTTACACCATAGTGTTGATCAATCAATGTATATTAGTATCTAGTTCTACAGACAAATGCTCTTGCTCTGTCATTTGCAGCTGTAAATTTATTTTGACAGAATTATCTGACACACAGTATGCTTTTTCTCCTTTGGAGAATTGTAAAGAATAAAATTTTCAGAGGGACCTATTATGATTTGGTTTCCAAATCTTAGTGAAATCCTAGGGATACCAAGTGCCTGTGTGCCCCAGTAGTCCTGGACAATGCAGCCAAAGGCTCATAAGATCTTCCTTATGCTCCAGAATATTGTCACAGTACAATTAATGGGATAGATAAAGTTTCTATAAAATGTGGAGATGCAAAGGGCAATAAATATACAGATTTATGAGATTTAGAAAGGGTACTAATAACAGTAGCTACCTCAGGTGTTCAGACTTTCCAATTCTTTTCCCTGAGTTGAAAGTTTTCAAGCTAGCTCACCAAAATAAACTCCTTCAACGAGCACACCGTAAAGGATATATTTGGATTACAGAGCTCTGCAGTATCAGTGCTTGGCTTCCTTGTGGAATTTAAAATACATTTTAACTGATGGCGAAGAATTTCCAGTTGAAGAGATGTTCAATAAAAACATGAATTTACCATCAGCCGACACTTCTGCAAGGTCACGGGGGCAGATAAACAACTTCCTGCAGCTGTGGCTACATCTGGCACACGACTGAGGCTGAGAGCGTGCTTCACAAAGATAAACATATCAGCTTGTATCTCCATAGTCTCCTACACTTCTGGATAAAGCTTGGGGAACTGAACTTGGCCCTGCAGTGCCAGTGGTAATTAATACCTGAAACTGCTTTGCCACTAATAAAGCAAAACAGCCCTGCAATAAGTTTAACCCCCCCCCACTCCAATAATGTCTGGTGATTGTGGGTAGCTTGGGGCCATTGTGCTGCCCCTGAAGCCCCACTGTTTTTTCTCACCTGGAGACTGTAGCTTCAGGAGCAGAGAGCTGAAAGAGAAGAAATGACCTGTGGATCTGTGCGTGGTCTCTGGGTGGGGGGTGTGTGAGAGCCAGGTAGCAGATCTGCTCCCAGAATTGGCACATTAGAATTCTTGTGCTGGGGAATGAGGTCCTCAAGGCCTTAGGTTTGGGATGCTGCTGTGTTCCCAATTAATGTAATAAATTACATTAATTACATTTTATTAGCCATTTTTAGAAGATAGTATCTCTATGGATTGCTTAAATTCAGTAGGCTTGGTTGAAGAGGATTTCTAACATATTGTCACTCAGGTGCTTGGCTTTTTCCTCAGAGGCTGTCGTGGTACTTTTGGGTGTAGGGTGGGGTAGTTTTTATTTGCTATCTGAGCAAACTGAAATCAATAAATGATTGTTGACTGATCCCAGGTTGAAACTTTTTGGCATATTCAATGACACAAGCTGAGTTAGCTTTAACCTGAACAGTGGTAGGTAAAAGGAATAAATGAAATTTTGCACGGTTTTTGTATTTGGATAGTGGAATAATGTTGCACAGCTGGAGTGGATTTCCCTTGTAGCTCCTTAGGAAATTCTATGTGGGTGGAGGGAAATCCAGTCCTGAAAAGGTGCTTTCCTCTCTCCCTGGGCTATCCCAGGAATCCAGTTGTCCACAGAGGGCAGTCAGACCCTCCTCTGAGGTAGGAGAGGAGTAGACCAGTGTCCTCTCTGCCGAGGTTGGGCACCTTGTGGAATAGGGAAGGACATCTGAAAGGGAAGGGCAGGCAGTATCCAGGATTTTTATTATTTCATACATTATATTACATTTTGGTTATTGGTTAAATGGGGCTACATTGATATGTTGGGGTGTCACTTAGCCCATGACTGGGAGCTGCAGCCCTGTGAGCTTGAAGAAGCACCTGAGAAGTGCCCCACAAGCTCTGCACAAGAAGTCCTCAGGGAGCCTGCATCCCAGGCAGTGCCTGGACAAGTCTGTCCATCATGCACCACGGAGGTGGCCCTTGGTGGATGTGGCACAGTGGAGGTGCTGGGCAGACACAGAGCTCTTGAGGCAGCCTCTTGCCACCCCCTGATTCAAGGACCACTCAGCCAGCAGCTGGCAATGGAAGGATCACATACACATTGTAGCAGCCAGATCCCTCAAAGAGGAAAAGCAGAATTCCTCCTCTGCCCTTAGCATGGCAGCACCAAGGAAGAGTGGTTTGGTGGCACAGCTGCCTTCTTACTTTTGTGCTGGGAGACACTACTTCATTGCTTGCTTGTGTGTTAGAAGATTGCTGGCCTTGTTGCCTGTAGATGTTCATGCTATACTCCGTGGGAAAACTAAAGTTGCTAGGACCTTGGTCCCAAGTTTATTGTATCTGGAAGAGTGTAGTTTTTTGTTTGAATTTAATTCAGTTTACCAAATAAAGAAACAAAGTGAATGAGTTATAAAACATCTATTTTCTTCAGAAAAGCCCAAGTTCCATAGCAAGCCATGCCAGGCAAGTATTTGTCCACAGTTCAACACATCAGAGGGCGAACTGCAGGAGCTGGCAATATAGGAGCCATTTGATGTTGTGTTTGTACCCTGCTTCCTGGCAGACACCTCTCAGAGATGACAGGGGAGTATCATTTTTACATGACGGTGTTTCTACCAAACTGCTGATAGAGCCCTTCACAAGATCACAGAAGGGTCCCTATCATCTGATTAGCATTTAGAGAAGCTGGTCATCTGGGAGGGAACTGCAGGAGACCACAGGCTGCACCCTCAAGGGCCGAGAGAGGAAAGGCTCAATCAGTGGTTGATAAGGCTTAGCAATGATAAATCACAAACAAAACTCCAGGCTTAGGAATTCACAGCACAATCTGTCATGAATTTCCTTCCCTTTCCTCCCTCCCTCCCCAATATCTGATGAGAATTTGACTTTTAAAATGATCTCTGGCAGTACAAGAAACCAAATCAGTGAGAATTGCTGAGATACTCCTGGCTTTGGTTACTTTTCTTAGTATACTATTTTATTTTACTTGGTTATATATCTCTTTCTTTGTGTGTATTTATGTCTTTGGGTATATTTATGCAATATTATAATGTTAAAATGCAAAAATCCCATGTGAAAAACACTTGGTAGCAGATTAGAAGCACTTGAAAAGAGGGACATTTGAAATCTGTCTAGGAGCCCCGGTTCCCCATTGAAGCAGACTGCAAAACCCTTCAAAAATCACTTCAGATTTGACTTCAAGCAAAAAGTCAGGAGGTATTTTTTCTACAGGAGGTATTTTTTGCTGGGAGGAGTGCCCTGTGCACCAGGTTTTCCAGCAGTCCTGGCAGGCTGTCAGCCCTCACCCTGCCAGCTGGAGGCACCTCCTGCCCCACTGGGAGGACAGGAGCACTCCCAGTCCCAGCCGTGGGACAGCACGTGGGACTGAGCTCTGTCTGGAATGGCAGCCCTGCTCCAGGTCTGCCCAGACACTTCTGTGGCAGCACCTCTTCCCCTTGTTAACCACTTCATTGATGAAAAGGAGAGATGCAAAGATCTTCAGGTCTCCCTTTGCCCAAGAATGGTATAAACAGAGTATTCCTCCCTCATTATAGCACTTACAGTGTCACCTGTGCAGCCTGTCTCACTCTCAGGGTACAGGGGCAGGGTAGAAGCAGGCCCTTGCTCTGTCTCTGGGCACAGGAGCCTCCCTGTAGGCTGTGAATTCCCTCCCCAGCATCTTTTCCATGCTGCACCTTACATGAAGGTTGGAGGCAAATGAGTGCTGTTGGATGCCTTTCATACAAACCAGGGTCCTCCCTCTCTTCAGAGAGATGCTGGATGAGCAAACCCCTGTGTGAACAATGTCCCTCCCACCTGCACATCTGCTGCCCCTCACCTCTCTGACAGGAGCACATGGGGGTGCAGAAGTGGGGTCAAACAATCACATCTATCCAGTTAAGCTAAAATCCAAGGGAAAAAATACTGTTAGAAGGCACTGTGGAGGAAAAAAAAGGTTTTGAGGGGGAATGGTTGCAAAAAGCAGACAAGACAAAAACAATTCTCTTGGAGAAAAATCATTTGGAAATTGCACATTCACCACTGCCTAGTTTGAGGGATGGATGGTAAGAACTGCATTGAGCTTCTCACAGAACTGCCCTTTGAAAAAGATTAAAATGTTGGCCAGTGGACTTGTGATGAAATCTATGGGTTTTAACCCTAACCTATGATCCTGGGATATTTTGGAGCACTGTTGCACTGCTTTTCTATCTTAGCTGAAAGGATGAACTGAAAAAAACCCCAGAAATGTCCTTTCCAAACTGATGTGAGAAAGAAAACTGTTTCCAGAGGGGAACATCGAGGATCTATTTTTATTTTTTTTTTACCTTATCAAAAATCATTGTATGACTTGGTCATACAATACATGGTCTTGCTTTTTACATCTGTAACAATTTCTGCTCCAGAAGAGCAGTAGGATTCCTCCAAGGGATGCCCAGGTATGCAGAGATGCTGACACTAGCCTGATGCTGGTGCTAACGGTGTGCCCTGCTTGCTCCTTGCTCTTATTAGACAATAACATGTACCCTGGGGTGTCTTCAGGCTTTTGATTAAGCTCCCTGGGATTCCAGCTTTGTAGATAGGCCATTGTAAATGCAGAGGCAGAAAAAAGATGTGACCCCCTTTGCTCCAAGGGTGGTACAACCACCTCTCCCTGCAGGAAGTGTTCAGATGCCCTTGATGACAATGGGCAAACAGACAGTGTTTTTGTTTATTTTCTCATAAAGTGCTGAGGAACAAATGAGGCAGAGGCATTAAGAAACTCATGCTGTGAGAAGAGATTTGAGTTTATCAGCTGCTTTTTGGCAGGCTAAATTTTACATAGAGTGAGAGTAGAAAGTAATCCCTTCCTGAGATGTGAGACTCTGGAGTTTGATATCATAAATAAGAAGGGAGGAGTGCTTTCCTGAGAGATTTGCTCTTTTCTGAAGTCAGATTTGAATAACACGATTTATTTTCTCAGATTTTCTTTGGTGTAACACAATCATGAGACACATCACAACTAGCTAGTCTGGTTGACAGGTAGTAGAGGATGAGAGGCAGCACCTATGGATAAAGCACAGCCTGGTAATACTGAGGAAGATCTCTAACCAGCAGGCTAAACTTTTCTATTAAACTTCATTCATGTGACAGTCTTTCTGTTGAAAGTTTATGTTCAAAACTCAGGCTGGTATTTGCTCTCCCTGAAGTGATCAGAAATGGATCCAAATAGAGAATCACAGAGTATTCTGAGTTGGAAGGGACCACAAGGGTCATGGAGTCCAACTCTTAAATGAATGGCCCATGGGGGGATTGTACAGAATCACAATGGCCTCAGGCAATAGTGACCCTGAGTGATCACACAATTCACAGGCAGATCTCCGACCTGCCAAGTGGTGGGGGCTGGAGATATCAAACCTCATAGGTAGCACACACAAGTCTCCTTTTTCCTGGTACCATTACCCAGGACATCTTTACCCATTTCAGCAGAGAGCTCACAGTACATGGCAGATTTGGAAAACATTCTGGAAATTGCTGTGTGAAGCAAAGTGGGAATTTTTCCCTCCAAAGCATCTACCGGCCAGTGGCAATGCCCTCATGATCTCTTGTAAAAAGGTGATGCCATATGGCAGGAAGCCATTTATCTGGCTTCATTGCTGTAGGGAGTGAAAATTGACAGGACAATGCTATCTGCAGAGCTCACGGAGCTGGGTCAAATCCTGCTTACCTTACTTATGTAAATAGTTCCCTGCATCTCAATAGCTCTGTGTTGTTACAAACTGTCCTGATTTGCACTTTGCAAACTGAGAGCAGAAATTGCTTCCAAACCTTCCAAATGTAGCTTTTCCCTCAAAAAAAAAAAAGCTTTGTCCTGCCCAACCAAGTCATCCACATGACTGCAGAAACCCAGTACTGTTTAACAGGGAGTTTTCTTTTGAAGTTTGGTTGTGTAAAACAGGAGGAAAACCTTCCCTCCCAAGCATAATCCTGTAGTATAAAATCAGCTTTATATTTATTTATTTTGACATTCAAACCATTCTTTTTAATCCATATGTATAAGGTCTTAAGGATTTAGGTCTTCATCTCTTGGTGACTTGCCTAGTATTTGTCACAGTCCCCTACACAAGGGAAGTATTTTTAAGAAATTCCACAGTTTAGGCTTTGCTATTCCTTTATAATGGTTGGAAAGAGAAGGCTGGTGTGGGCAGCAGATGTTTAAACAAAATATCCAGAGGTGGTTTTGTAGACTACACAATCCAGAACTCAAACCTCTTGAATTGTTGCCAAGTCTTCTCCTGAG
The DNA here is from genome assembly GCA_013397555.1 of Urocynchramus pylzowi. Lineage (NCBI taxonomy): Eukaryota > Metazoa > Chordata > Aves > Passeriformes > Fringillidae > Urocynchramus > Urocynchramus pylzowi. The sequence goes on along the minus strand of VZRH01004630.1, from coordinate 292,900 downwards.
ATTCACCTGAAACATTTTAGAGCTGGTGCAGACCAGGTCTGAAGTTCAGAAAGAGTTGTCCTGTGTTACCCCTAGGGAGACCCTGCCATACTGCACCTGCCTTTGCAAATAGAATGTTTTCATGGTGAAGAAGCACTGAAAACAATACAGGAGGGTACAATGGCTAGGAAATTATCCTTGAGCACAGGATCTGCAGTCCTCCCGTGCAGCTGTGGCCAAGCCCCTGGGACTGCAGTTTGTAAGTGACAGGGCATGCTATGACTTGATGGGATCACCAGCCCCAGCACTCAGGAGTGTGGTGATCAGCACCCCAGCTTTCACCACTGCACTTCCACCACTTCCCACATCTGGAAACTGGCTTCCACAGCTGGAAGAGCCTGGATGGATCCCAGTCCTGGCAGTGCATAATGCCTGTGTCTCACCCACGAGGGGCCTGCAGGCACTCTCTTTCATTGCCTGGCCCTGCTGGAGCCCAGTTCCTTAAGTCTCCCTTGCACCAGACAGCACTGACTGGGAAGAGTGAGAAGACTCATACCTAGCCTTGAACTCAGGAACAGAGATGTGAGCTAAATGTTGATTTTTGAAATGTTTTGCTTAGTTGTTTAAGTATGTAAGTATTTCTTCTGAGTAAAATGCAAAATATTATCATAAGATGGAGAAATTCAGATGTGCTCATCTGGAATTAAATGCAATCTTGATTTGTTAATTTTGGCATTTGTAAGCCTGTGTGAAGCTGAAAGAAGAGCGATTCCTGCAGATTTGTGTATTGGCCTGGCAGAAGACTAAAGAAATTGAAACAGCATAAAACCTGGGATAGGAATTAGTCTGCCTAAACCCCACACTGATCCTACTTTCTTGGACTGTCTAATCTCTCTACTGATGCCAGAAATTTTAAGCATAGTGTTAGCAATCCACACCCACACTTTTAGGCAATAATCAAATTTCTAGACATACCCCCCAAAACAGAGTCTCTGTCTGCCCCAGTCTGGAGGAGCCCCTCTACATTCACTACTGGGATAAGCATCCATCCACCCACTGGCTGAGCAGCCGTGGAGAACGCAGCCTGCAGCAGCCCTTCAAGGCTGGATGTCCTTCCCCCAGGCACAGGTGTCCCCTGGGTCGTTCTTCCCCTCTTAGGGGCACCCAGGAGAGGCATGAACACCAACCTGGCCTGAGCAGATCACCCTTTGGGCAGGCATGATCTCCCTGTGTGGGTGCAGAGTCCAATTTGCTGCACAGGATCTGCTTCTGCAGCTGTCAGAGACAGCTTCTCCTGCCAGGGCCTTTGTAGCACTTCAGAGCTTCCTTTCAGAGGGCTAAATCATCCTCTTCTTCTTCTTTATGATCAGTTGAAGAACTATCTACATTTGGAGAACTTAACTCCACCAGCATGTAGGTAAATGAGGCCCCTAAACTGGGCAATCAATAAGCTAAAACATGGAATGACTCCGTCTTTTCCACCAGGTGAAGATGTTCCACGCAGAGTTCCTTGATCTCTGTAGGTGACCCCTTTCTCCTGGACTGCCATTCTCATCCCTGACTGTATGGCTTTGAGGGAACACTAGAAACATCCTCAGGCAACTACACTCCTCCAACTCCTATGTACCTATATGAAGAAAGATAGGATTTCTTATTTTGAAGGTCAATTTGTTATTGACATGCATTTCCATGCATCCATAAATCCAAATCTCTCTAAATGCAATAAATGTGCACAGCTGAGTCAAGCCTGCAACACATTAAGCTGTGTCCCCTCTGCTATAGTTTTAATTGGTTGCTGTAAATATTTGGAAAGCCTCAGCTCCTGAATTCCCCAGCTCTCTAACTGCTTGTTTTATAAAAAGCATTCTAAAATAGAAAAACAAAATGATAATAATTGAGAGAGCCCACTCCTGCTTCTAATATTCTGGCTTAATTAAGTTACTCGGTGGAAAGATTTATCATGGCTTTATTTTTATAGAAAAAATGCTCTGAATAATGAAGGAAAAATGTATTCAAAGGGATGAAATTTCTAAATTATAATTTATGTCATTTTCATTGCGCTTTGTAACTCTTTGAAAAAAGTTCCATTGTTTGGTGTTATCAGGAATTTCAGTGGGAACTCCCTAGAGAAAGGTGCAGTTGGCTCACTAAAAGGCTTTTCATTTAAAACATTACTGTAGATGGGCCCATACATGAGATAAGAAGGAGAGGGCGGTAAAGAGGAAACAATAAAATATGCCAAATGTTCTGAAATTATGGTGCTGAGTTGATATTATTTTTTAAATTTCCCTTTTTTTCCCCTCTGCATTGTCATATGAAGAACATGACTTCATATTTTCATCAAATGGACAATACGAATTCAACGCTCTGGGAGGAAGGGGAAGTCTTTCTTCCAAACTTTTCAAACCCTGTGATCTGTCAGTAAAAGCAAATATGTTTATAACAGAGTAATTAGTTGAAATTTTATTTACTGCAGAGACATGGACTTTGGTAATTCTTTCTTTCAGGTCCATATCCTGCAGAACAACAAGAACTTTCAGACTGGCAGAGGATGTTCATCGTTTCAGGGGAAAAACGTGATATATAATTAATAATACCTCTCCTGACTCTGTGTTGTGTTTTCAGTCTGCCCCTCCTTTCTATCACTTTTAAAAAATTACCATTTAACCATAAGCAGCTCATCACTACTATCCCAAACAAAACAGAATAAAAACATTTCACATTTTCTGCTCCCTTTTTAGCTCTTGGTCTGACACTGTAACCACACAGCTCAAGCCCAATCCTTACAGGTAACTCCTGTTTTAAGAGCTGATTTCTAATTTTAACCCATCCTGTTTCTTCAAGACCCTAAATGTTTTATACATTTACTCTGTACAAAGGAGAGAGCATCTTATGCTGCCCATTTTCAGTTTGATTTTGCCCAAGTCTCAACGTATCTGTGTGTTACAGAGCTGAATGAATAAAAAGTGCTTGTGTTATAAATTCCCCATTTAATGTGTTCTTCATTGTATTCATATTTTGCACTGAATTTTTCAGTTCTTGCTTTCTGTTCAAGACAGTCCCACTCTTTTCTCTTGCTGCCTGAAAACTGAAGCTTATGTGAATTCATATTGAGGTCAATGTCACTTATGCTGATAACTCAAATAAAAATCCTGTGGATTTTTCAAATTAGTGACAGGCTTTGCATAGTTTTGCAGAATAAAAAGATGCAAGAAAACTACTAGGTTTTGTATTTCTGTGGTGAGAGAAGCATTTCAGGATTCTACACCCTACTTGCTCCCAGACTTCTAAAAGTAGGAAGAATACAGTTTTATTTGCTTGGTAGTAGTGGCTGCTATTAATATTACATGTTATTACTTGTTGCAAATGTCAGCCCTTTGGATTGATATTGCCCATGCTGGTGATCTGCTTCAGTAGTAGTAATAATAATAATCATCATCATCAACATCATCTACTTTCCAGTCTTAAAATGGTGGAGTTTGGAAAAATATCACATTTAACATAAAGAATTAAATTTTAAATGTGTATTGGTTCTGAAAAAAAAAAAATCATTGGCTTTTTTTTTTTTTTTTCAAATTACATATCTTTTGAGAAGTAGCCATGATCTGAAAATTTGATCTAGGTGTGATTGCCAAGATCTCAGAAGAGTCTTATCTTGCTGAACTACCTCTGCTTCAGCTCTTGCCATAGACCACCTCCACTCAGCACACGTGTTACTTGGCAGCAGCCAGCCAGGGCAGACTGCACCCAGTTTATTGACTGTTGGCCCCCCAGTTTTAGGGAGTAAGACAGCAGCCAGAAGAAGTGGAAAACCTCATTAAGGCCAGGATTATTTCCACTTGTACATGGGCTCCATCTTTCAGAGTAAGAAGTGGAATTTAACACTGACTTGATATCTCACTACTCACATGGATTGAGTAGTGCTTAGGGGAGTTACCAGATTAGACAGCAGGAATTAACATTTGTTCATCCCAAGATCCTCTGGTAGAAAAGAGAATTTCATTCCTCAGCTTTGCATTAAGATGAGTGATCAATGTACAGGTTATGCTATTTCTGATAAAGCAAGTCTTCCCTCCCCAGAGGTTACTGTTCTTGGGACTTTACTTTTTCATACTGGTAGCACTGCTTCCTTCTTGAACTGAAGATAAATGTAAATGGGAAGGCCAAAGATCATTGGAACATGAAAATTGAAAAAGCATGCTTTTCTTTCCGAAATTGCCACTTTCTATCTATTTTCAGGGTTTATTTTTCCCAGCATTATTTTAAAACAGCCTTCTGGATCAGCGACAACTTCCTTGGTGTTGCTCCCAAGTAAAGTCTAGGTACTTCTTTTGCAATTTCTTTGAGTTAAAATCAGTGAGAGAGATAGAAAATGTTGAATGGGAGGAAGAAAACTGTCATTCGACCAGCATACAAGCCACACTCTAATAATGGTGAAATAGTAAGGATAAGTCAGAAAAACAGGAAGAGAAACAAATTCACTTTCATTAGGAGAACTGCAGGATTTCACCTGTAATACTATCTTCTTTCCTTGTGTTTGTGTAACTAACAGGCTCCATGTGAGCAAACAGCCCAGCTGATAGCTCTTGTGGGGTGTTTGCAGCAAGGCTCATTCCCCTAAGCACACATCTTACATGCTAATTGATTCCACCTTCCCAGAAGGGCAGGATTTCACGACGCCAGCCCTCGGCGCGTGTCCACGGCGTGCTGTGGGGACCTGCAAATAGCAGGGAGGAATTTTTAGAGTGCATCTAATGGCCTGTGCTTGCCATTAAGCTGATAAGTGTAAAAATCACTCTCCAGAGGACTTGTGACACTTGATGGTTTTCACACGGTACTTTTGTAACTTAATCATCCCCGCATCACCTCCCTGCAGACACAGCCTGTGTGTCTGAGCTTCAAGGCAGAGCCTCTGCTCAGTGGACCTCTGTGGCTCTGAAGGGATCAGCTGGAGGGTTTCTGGTGCTACAGGATAATGCTCTGCCTGTGCTTCTGTGGTTGCATACCAGGAGATATTTTGTAAAAATGTTAAATAATGAGAAAAGAGTGAATGTGGTGTAGGACTAAAGGAATGAGCAAATCTGCTGTTTAGGATAAAGATGCATCTCAAATGCCTTGATTTCCTGGGGCTTTACTTCTATTATTTACCAGGATTAAGAGAGAGATCCCTCACGTCCTTTTTCTGATTGAACTTAAGTGCCAGTACCCCAGCTCACCTTTAGTGGAATCTGCTTTATGACTTAATTGCAGTAATGCTAAGACATCTGGCAGCAAATACCATACTGAAAATGGAGCATGGAGCTTGGTGTTCAATGGCCAGGACAGCTCTCTGTGGTGGGACTGCTGGGATCCAAGCAATACAAGTCACAGGGGTCCAAAGGAAAAGCTACTTTAGGGGTTGGCAGTACTGACTTTGGGATCTGTCTATTTGCCTCTTTAAAATAAGGAAGAGAAGAGTAGATGGAGCACAAGGTCTGGACTGGGGTAACAGGATGACAGGAAAACAAAGTGAATGCATTGCTGTTTACTAGAAGTTTAATTCTCTAGCTTTATTCTAGCCCCTCTGCAGCTTTTCACTCAAGGCATGGCATCACCTGTGACACAGGTGGAGCACTACTGGCCACAGTTGCAGTGACTTTTCTCTGGAGGATGCCCCAGCAGCTCTAGTTTAGGCAAAGGGACTTACCAGCATGGGGCCATGTCCTGTGGAGAAGGGGGAGACCTGTGGTGCCTGGGAAGTCAGCAGGGTGAGGGGCAAATAGGGATGAGCAAGGAGAAAGCCCTACCATGCTGGGAGGGTGGGTGCTACTGGACTCTTTTCTTTCTTTCTTTCTTTCTTTCTTTCTTTCTTTCTTTCTTTCTTTCTTTCTTTCTTTCTTTCTTTCTTTCTTTCTTTCTTTCTTTCTTTCTTTCTTTCTTTCTTTCTTTCTTTCTTTCTTTCTTTCTTTCTTTCTTTCTTTCTTTCTTTTTTTCTTTCTCTCTCTTTCTCTCTTTCTCTCTTTCTTTCCTTCCTCTCCCTTCCTCTCCTTTTGCACAGGCACGTGTCTCCTGAAAAGACTTGTTTTTTTCCTCCTCTTGCCACACCTTTCTGCAGTAATATGTAAGGGTTTAGTGGAACAAAAAACTACTTATACTGTCTTTGTTCTTAAAGAAACACCCTGTCTCCAGTCTTTTTTCGGATTACATACATGCCACACTGTGTGTCTCTCCATGATTATTTTTGCTTAACTTTTTCTCCCTGGATTATCAGTTGGTCCTACTATAAACTATATGACTTTGTTGTCCTTTTTAAATGATGGCTGTATTCTAAACCATAAGATGTATCTTTACATTTTGCTCACCAGTACTTCTCTCTTAAGTGCCAGCTTCCAGATTTCTCCCAGAATCCATCTAATACCAAACAGTGCTTCCCTGCTCATTGACTCAGAAGATGTGGCCAGGTCTCAGCTGTAAGTGATACTGCTGTTGGCAATGCACTGCTTAAGGTGGTGAACTCAGCTGGGGATTCTCTTTCTGCTCTTTGTTTGTGCAGAACCTAGCTGAAGGAGGATTGAATCCCTGCTTGGACCCTTTATGCACTACCACATACTAGGAGCAGTGGTTCAATTGCTTACTCAGCCTGAGTTTGTTCTGATGTGTGCAAATTGTCAGGCATTATTGACTGCTGTTAAGTACAGCCATTAAGTGTGTATTTAATTAGCATGTGGACTTTCTGACAAAACTGTGGCAATGCCAAGGTCAACTGCTTTTCCATCAGCAGTGTATGCTGGGCACAAAGCATGGGGCTGGTGTTCACCACTGACAGCTGTAGGCCATCACCTGTGGCTGCCAGTGTCCCCTACACCATGGACAGCTGTGTGCCCACCAGGATGAAATCCTGAGCTTCAGAAACAAGTCAAAACCACCTTTGTGTGACCAGTGCTGTGGTCCACCAAGAGCCTTCAACGTGTCTCTACTACGTGAAGTTTTTTCTTTCCTCAGCAATTAATGATCAACTGGTTTTCATGACACTTTTCCTTCATAAAGCATTGCCTTTATATTTGTGAACTTGTAGACTAGGGATCTGCTCTGCTTACAGAAGAGTTTATTTTCTTTGCAGCTAGTAATGATTGTTTATTTTATCATAACAATGGAGATAAGATTCTGTGATCCTGTTCAGCTGTACCATGATCCACAACTTCTTGGCAAGGAAACAGCTAGTTCTTTTCTACAAGTCTCCAAAAAATTGTAAGCAATTTGAGGGTCAAACTTGTGTTGTGATATATGAAAACCAGAGTGTTACGTGAGTGCAAATAAGAATAACTCCAAAATAGTGATAGAGCACTGGTTCAATTCTAAAATTGTGGGAGAGATGATGTTTAAACTCTTCAATGAGGTCACTTTGAAGTGGATATGACCTCATGTTTTACATCACCTCCACTGTAAGACTGAGTTTCTAAATGAGGCTACTTATGACCCATCTAAATACAGTGAGTGATTATGTTTTTACCTCCAAATTTCACATTTTCACACCTTTTTGATTATCCTTCTCTATGCTTGTCAGATTTTTAAAGGTTATTGGCGTCTATCTAAAGATTCCATTTGTTCTGCTGTGTCTTTTGTTGCACAAACAAATATAGTATATTTGTATTATTCAACACAACACTGATAAATATTGTACAACAAATACAAGGAAAAGACATCTAAAAACTATAGCCACAAAAGCTAGAATGAAAATCAGAAATTAAAGCCAAACTAATTTCAGTTTAGCAAAAAACTGGTTTTGGTTTGAGTTTTTTTCTGGAATATCACATCCTAAAGCTCTTATTTGTTTAAGAGAAGGAGATGTTATAGAAGTTAATGTGTGTGCTTTTGGCAATTAAATTGTTATTAAAATTTTACTAAAGTTACTAAAATGTTACTACTGGAAACTATAAATTTTTTTCTCTAGAAGTATTTGACTGGATCAAAAAAGACCAGTAAGTAGGAACAGAAACAGAAGTATGTGCTGAATTACCTATTTTTTATTTATAAAAGTTATGGCTCTATGCTGCTGACAATGCTAAATTTCCCATTTGAGACCTTTGGAATTGATACATTCTTGAGGAGTTAAAGCCTCTTAGTATTCACACAGCACCAAATGGTTTATTTATATTTAAATCAGTCCTTCTTTGTTAGACTTTGTTAGAGCAATTTTTCAAATTTTCGCTATGTGGATAACCAGACACTTGAATAAGTTGTGCAGAAAGGCCACGTAATTTCTGTTCCCAAAGATATTAAAAACTGGCCTAGACAAGGCCCTGATAACCTGATCTAATTTTTATGTTAGGTCTAATCCAGGAGCTGCTCTGAGTAGGGAACAAGATGATCTCCAGAGATCTTTTCTAACTTAAATTATTCAATGGTTTTGTGCTTTTATGGGTGAGTTGTAGTACTTATGACAAATTATTGAAAGTGATTCAACAAGGGTGCTGTCAAACAAGGTAAATTTGTGTTATGAGGACGGAAGAGACTTCTTCCTAAGTTTTGTGATCATTGCAGCTAGTTATTCTTTCTTGTCTTCCTTCTGCCTTTGGAATGACTTTCAGGGGTGGAATATGTTTTGTAGTTGTCCACAGCACGATGGACACTCAAGGGATCTGGAAATACACTCAGCTGTACACAAAAGGAAAATAATCTAAATATAGACTCTTCCATAGTTAAGCTCTTCCTGCTGGACTTAAATTAATTTTGTTTTAAAAAGAGAAGGATCCTGTACACTTCCCATCACCAGATCCAAGCATAAATGCTGTTTACATAAAACTCAAAAGAGCAGAAATCCCAACGGAGATCGAAGCATTTTCTGGAGATAACATTGTCAGTTTCTAATTCAAGGTGAGTATCACACAGATTGAACTGCATTGTTAAGCAACCAACATCACTTAAGAGCAATCTTCCTCCTTGCCAATGGAAGCACCTGAGCAGAAAAAGTAGGCATTTCTGAAAGTGGATTTGACACCAAACTGTATATTGCAAGCTGCAAAATGCTGGCAGGCAAACACCTCTTCATAGAGCTAGCATGTGGGGATGGGGGAGGAAGATGATGGGTTGCAGTTGCAGGTACCAGGGGAAACAAGATCTCTCCTTACTTTTTAACTCTCCTCTTTTTTTGGGAGAGGTTGGTGCTTTTTGATTTTGGGGTGTTTTTTTTGGTTTGGTTTGATTTGGTTTGGTTTTGGGTTTGGTTATTTTTTTTTTTTTTAGTTTGGTTTGATTTTGGTTTTTTTTTTTTAATTTTATTTTGTTTATTTGTTTTGTTATTCATCATATAGCACTATCTGAAATTCAATGCTTCTATTCCCTGTGCTGAGGTGTGGAGTCTGGCACAGCCTCAGTTACTGCAGTGGGCTCAGTGGCCCTCATGGGATACTCCCCCTTCACTGGGCTCTGGCACCTAGTGGTCACAAAACAAAACAAAAAAAATTTCTTTTGATCTCTACAGTAAGTATTGAACCAGTTAGTTATGTCTATAAATTGTTCCCCAAAGAAAAATGGCATAAAGCCTTCATTTCAGAGTGTAACTATCTGCTACAGCTTCTCACAGTGAGTGCTGACCTCTTTCATATGCCAAATATAAACTGATTTATATCCTATGAACTTTTCATTTTACCAGATCTATGATGAATGAATTTAACTGAACAAAGCTTCTGTCTACTGCTTTTGTCTTCTCCCACACAATATCATGCTAGGACTTAAATGCTTAAATCTGAGGTACAGTTAAGACACAGAGAGGCTTTGTGAATTGAGGGAACTCATTCTAGATTTGCTGCCACCCCGTTTCAGTTTAGGAGGAGCTAGGTAAGAAATGTCTTATCATCAGCTGTCTTTTTGCAGTCCCTGATACTTTGCAAATGAAGGCATTTTTTGAAGTATAATTTGAAATAAATCACTCTCTTCTACTCACTAATTTGGAGAGGGATCTGATTCTGTATTATACAGCTGAAAAATGATGCATTTAGCATACACATGTGTATGCTCTATGAAGAAGGGTTGATTCAGGGATGCATCCCAAAGAACCATAAATCCCTGATCCTTTATTGACCATGTGCAAAACAATGGCAATAAGGAACTTCATTATTGGGCAGGAACCAATTGAATAGGGGGTTGCTAAAAATGGTTTGTTAGAATCATATTCTGATGGCTTCAGACAAGCTTTTGTCCACATGCTTTTTTCTAGTCCTGTACCATAGCAAGTGCAGTATTGATGAGTGATTAATATTTTCTTCATTTTCTGAAAGTCTCCATTGCACTGTCAGTCACATCACCAATAACTGCTTCAGTCCATTGGAAAAAAAAGTTACAATAGATGCAGTTTCAGTTCATATATTGAGTTTGTAAATGAAGTTATGTTTTAAAACTGATGTGTCTAATTATTAGCTTCTTTCCTGTTCTGTTTCATATATGAGAGAGGATAAAAAAAGTAATGTTTTCCCTTTTCTATTCGTTGGGATTCATGAATCTTTTGTTGGACTGGATTTTGTCTTCCCCTTGTGATCCTCACCCATGTTCCCTTCCCTACAGTTCCCTGATACAATTGGGCTTTTATCCTCTTCTGAGCTGACACCTTTTGAGTATTCTTTGGAGTGCTTTTTGTACTGCCACCAACCTTTCCTGTGCCAAGTGTATCACCCAGCTCTCATTCCAGCTGCATTGAAGGGATCTTTGTGATTTCACTCATCAGCCACTGTACTTGCTCAGCAGTATTTTTTTTAAAAAAATCTGATCTCATATTGAAGTAAGAAAAGTCAAAATTATTAAATAGCTCACAGCACTTCTGCTGCCATTCAGATGTGTCGATCTGAAGGTCCTGTTCCACAAAGCTGGGTGTGCACTACAGCTCCTGTTTTGCAGCCAGGGAACGTGAAGCAGTGATTGTGTGTCTAAGCATGGATAGAAGTGAGATCCCTGGGCTGCAGTCCCGTGTCCTGACTGCTAATGGTGCTCCATCCTGCTATAATGCTTGCCCTGCTTCGGGGAAATGAAAAGGAAAAAAAAATTTGGACGTACTGTTGTCCTTGTACCTGCTCTCTCTGGTTTAGGATGAGTGAGGGCCAGCCATGGGCAGGTTATCTCCATGCTGGCTGCTCTGCAGGACCTGCTGACACTCGTGCTATGCCTCTGCAGTGAACAGGGTAATGCTTGGAGTTGACATGGGGAGAGAGCTCAGTCCTCTGGTGATGTAGGTCAATACCTGCCTTGGCAGACTTTTAAAGTTAAATTTGCTTTCTTTGCATCACACCTTGCTTGGGAGTGTGCAAATCTCCTCAGTATGGTTCTGACAGTAGTCTGATGTCTAGAGAATTTTCTGGATTGGGGAAATCTACTGGTGAAAATAATATGCTTAAAAAAATACCTGTTCTTTGTGAAAAGTACTAATGGCAATTTAAGAGTGGTGCCAAATGACTGAAGATGAAGGGAATGCCCTGTCCAGCTACCTGCAAGAGCTGCAATATCTGCAACAGTTCTTCCTTGTGAAAACATCTGGAAAAGTTGACCTAGAAGAGCTTCTCTTCCTCAAAACAGCTGATTGTATGGTCTATAATTCTTCACTGGATGTGTGAAAGGTTTGCATGCCTGACTAGCTCAAGTTCAATGGATGTTAAGGCTCCTTGGGAGGGTGAGGGAGAAGGTTTAGGTGCAATTTTATCTTTCTCATTATCTTTCTGCTCTTTTAAAATTTATCTCTGTTTTGCAAGGCAGCACCTCTCAACACCTCCCAGGGATCTGAGAGATCAGGGGCTGCACCCAAGCTGTCTCCTCTATAATCCTGGTAGCCCACTGGATTTAGCTGGATTGTAGGAGTTAAGTTACCTCACCTTCATCCAGGAAACCAAAGCAGTTAATTTTTGAGACAATCCCAGCAAAGATGATACAGAAATATTTGAAGAAAATCAGATTTGCACAATGCACAGAGTTAATGCACACAGTATCATCACCGTGGTTTTCCAAGGTTATCCCATTTACCTGGAATAAATATTTACATCTAAGCAAATAAAGTGCATAATGTTGCTAATAATAAATAAATAAAGGGCAGCAGGGTTCTGGACTCTTTAAATTCTATTACAAAGGCTCATTTGAAGTGTATCTCCAAATCAAGATCAATGCACCTAACAAAATCACATCCTGGATCTAAAAGCTGATTATCTTTCTGGTTTCAGCCAAGAGAAACTCCTCCTGCTAACCCTGCACTGCAGCTGCCTCCGCAGAAGCAGAGCTGATTTGAGTGGGCTGTGCACTGGCTCATCCAAAGAGATGTGCTACAAGCTCCCAGTCAGCCTTCAAGTCACCTCTTTCCATTGCTGAGACACCGTCAGAAAGCTTTTTTAGGAATAATGCCACTTTCTTGCTTATCATTTGTGCCAGTTCTTCTGTTGCAGTGCTTATGGACTCCCTAAAGTCCTACACTCTGACAGCAAATACTGCTTCTAAGTCTTTCAAAAATTCTTAGTCACTAAACCCAAAAGACCTTGATGACTTTCCAGGTTTGCCCTGCTTTACACAATGCAATGAAGCATTAGCAGTCTGGAGGTGTAAGAAATTTACTGTCATATTACTACTTTGCCATACAAATTAGACACTTAACGAGCAGTTGGTTCTTCCTGTTGTCACAAATACATTTATCTGCTTGTATCTATACAATTAGCCATTTTTAACAGGCATCTCTAACTGAGTAATAACAAGATTATACAAGGAAATAATTTACAAGTTCAACATGGCATAATTACTTTCCAAAAATATCAAATATTAAGAGCTAATATTTTTTTTAGTGTAGCAGAAGCTCTTTTCAACTGCATTGTCTCTGGGTCTTTTCAAATCTGAAGGCCATGTCTCTACAGAACTCCAGCACCGTCCTACAAACTTGTAGGACATTACCACCAACCTGCTCCAGGGGTGCCTTTTTCCAAAACCAGATGGTTCAGTCCTTCCTGATTTAGCATTGTTCTGGGTTCAGAGGCAGCAGTGACTCCTGGGGTTGATGTAGGCTATTCTGTGCTTGCATGCTTGTTTGTACATTCATGTCATATAATATTCATAAATTACCAGTTAAATATGTATTGACATACAGAACAGACAACAAAATCTAAGGCTGGAGCTTAAATCTCATCCCTGAATTTCTCTTTCCTCTCCTGTGTTCTGGTCCCTGCAGGCAGTTTACTGCAGGAAGCTATACACTAATCAGCCTGTAAAATGCTGCTCTGGGGCACACCGCCTTGGGCAGATAATAGACTTGCCTCACTTGACCAAAAGATAAAAGAGTGCATTTTGTTCCTCATTATTTCACTATTTTTGGGAGGGGAGTACTTTCCCTCTCTTGTTTAAACCACATAAACCATGCCAAGTGTCATGACAGGAGTGGGAGCCTGTCAATGTAGCCCTATAATTACAAAATTTCCATGCATAAGGCTAAAGGAGTGTTTTCAGGCCACTTCCTGACTTGCTCATCCATAGATCAAAAACCCGGGTAAGATAAAGAAAAGAAGATGCCCAGGAAATGTAACATGCTCCATACTGCTAATTCAGAGAGTCTTATTTTTTTTGTTGTGGTCAGGGGCTGCCTCACGTGGCACTTCTGCCTTGCCACCTTGTTGTAACACCAGTATTATAAAGGTTAGCAAGACAAAAGTCTGCTGTCCTGTCGGGGCCAAGCATTTTGACTTCCTTCCTTTGGTCTTCTTTCTTAACCAGAGCATCCTTGCCAGATTATTCTGCCCAAACTAGTAGCAGAAGAAAAATTTGCCAAGCAACCCAATGAAATATTACTCCAGTTTAACTTTTCTACCCATCTGCTTGCTTACTGGCATAATCCCACCACAGGAACACCTTGCTTTTTGTGAATACCTCAGCTGTACTCCCTAATTTGTCTCTGTACAAACACAGAACATGTGAACACAAATGGCAGGAATATCTGTCTCTGAGTCTTTCCTTTCTTGGTTAATACTTTTCAGTATTAAAGTCAAATTAATACCAAACTGTTTCAAAGTCTCACTGCTTGGGGCTGGGGTATGGCAGACTGGTTCACCACAGATGTTTACAGATACCCAGGGAGGATAGGGCAAGAGGGTTTTGCTGGCATCAGCATCTGATCTGGTCAGACTGCTGATCCTGATATCTTAATTCTCATGAAAAGCACCATGGGCTTTTCAGAAGAATGTGAGGCCAAGACCTTGGTCCTGCAGCTCCGCCGAGCGTGTGTGCAAACTCCTCACAAGCGAGAGTTAAGATCATCTGTCAACAGTTCTGTCCCATAATGTGCTGAGAAGTCTGGCCCTGCTCCAGGCCTAATTTTAAGCATTTGAGTAGCTTCCTTCAAGTCAGTGAGAGCAGCAGAGTGAGCTGCTGGCTCCATGAGAAGGATGGTTAGGCACTGGTGCAGCTGGACCCCGAGGAGGCAGAGACAGCACCACCCCAAAGGATGAGCTCAGGGGTTTGCAGCTCAGGTTCAGCCACCTACAACATTCCCTACATACAAGCTCCCAAGGCATGTTAGGCAGTGCCAGGGCTGCTGCACTGCTCATATTGCATAGGATTTCCTGTACTGCCTGGCCAGTTCCCATGAACCATGACAAGCACACGGGGTATGTCTTTTCCTGTATTTTTGCAGTCCCCTTGTTCCAGAGGCTTGGGAGTGCAGGCTGGCAGCTGTTAGGAAAAATGCTGATTGCACACCTACAGATAGATCACACTGTACATACCAGCCTTGCTGTGCCCATGCTGTGCTATTCATCTGGGTGTGCACAGGGCTGCACAGATGCAATTGTGTCTGTCTGAGAGGAAGACACAGTCAGAACCACGACTTGAGTCTATAAAAGCCTTGACTCCTAACCTTTACTAATGCAAACACCCAAAGCAGCGTCAAAATGTTTTACAATATTACTGCTTTTATTTTATTTTTTTTTCACTTGGCATGAGTGACATGAGTCTGTAGTTTTATGTAGATGTCATGTAGATCACATTTTTAGCAGCCAAAGAGTTTAACAGCTTTCAGCTGCTGTTGTTGCACTTATCTACTGAAATGTTCCTGGACATGGACAATTACTAGAACACTAATTTAGTTTCAGTTTTCAGAATTTCCCAGTGAAGATTACGTCTTCAAAGTTTATACAGTATGTCCATCTTTTATCTAAATCACTCATTATCTCAGTGAAGGCCATGTCTATTACAAAGCAGCACTTACATGAAAAACTCTTATTATCTAAGCACATTTAACTAGGTAAATTCCATCTCTCCCTACAATGTTAGCTAGATAAAGAAGGCTACTGCATATTCATGACACAGCCTACAGAAAAAACAATGAAACCATATGGGTCTCTGTTTTATTAAAAGAGTAAAAAAGTCTCATTCCTACCCAATCTTTTCAGATTCCCATCTATCCTAGGGATTTTTTAGATACATTGATGCCTCCCCAGCTTTCTATTTTCTATGCTTTGTTTCTCTTCTTCCTAATTTCCAGAAAATGTAATTTCTTCCCCTTCCTAACTGAACAGCAATACTAACATTGCAAACCAGTCCAATGTACCAGATGGGTACTGGCAAATGACTGAATAATTCGTGTCCCTTTTTATGTGGAACCAGGCAGCTATTATGCTTATCAACTAAATTAATTAAAATTATTTCTTTTTGCCCATGTTCCTTTCCTGTGATCTAACCTGATAAATATGTTGGCTACATTGAAAATACCCTTTGAGGAGCACCTTGCCTTCCTCTTCCAAACAGCAGTGCAGGGCTGAGCAGCTTTCAAAACTGAAGGATCCTTCAGGCAGTCACATAAGTTTGTTGCTTGCTATTGTTTTGGCATTTTACTTCTTGTGAGCTGCACCATAATCTTGCCCAAAGATGTTTGCTTAAATCCCCCTTGCTGCTTCAGAGGCTATGAATTAAAAAACCAAAGCAATTCATGCAGTTTGTAGTCAGAAAATGTTGACAGTCATGAACCAGAACCAAGGCTTTCTTCAGAGGTGTTTTTTTTAACTTACAAGTAGAAATCCAGGAACTTGTGCTATCGACAAGGAAGCCCAGAAACAATGGCTCTTTCCTGTAAGTATCAGCAAAGTGATGACTAAACAGGCACTCAATAGGCAGACAGTAAGCAAGGCCATCTCCAGTGGGCATGCACTGGAGTTGGGGTGGCTGCTGAGAAAGATGGTGAAATGAGACCCTCTTCATTAACACTTCTTGCCATATTCCAAGAAGGGAAAAGTGACTAATAAGCCAACACCAGACAGTAACTGCCAGTAAAGTGTGTCAAGGTCATTTGGTAATAAAATGAAGCCCCATATGGCCCAAGCCTCTTGTGCAGCTGCATCACACCTGCATTTCAGATTATGTTCAGGAAAAACAACTGTTGCCTTCTGCATGGGCTGTGTGGACTGATGGAGAAAAAGCTTGCTTTTCTAGCTCACCCAGACCCTTCCTTGGCCATCAGTTCCCCTCCTTATGTCATCCTCTCAGCCATACCCTCATCCCAGGCTGCAGGGACCAAGGGATGGTCGCCCTACCAGAGTTGAGCTGCACCACGATGAGAGCGAAAGCGTCAGCTGCTTTCACCAGTAAAATGAATACAAGTTTCTCTAGGACTACAAGCAGAGGATATAATCCTGTAAAATGCCTAATGGGCCCCAGCTGACTCTTGAAGGCCTCTCCAGGCAGGAGCAGATATGGGCTGTTGCTGTGGGACAGACAGCAGCATCCTGTCTGTAGTGCACAAAGCAAGCCTGAAGGCCACAGGGGGTTCTCAGCAAGGATCCAGCTGACACAAGAAGGGAAGGACCTTCTTGTGGTGTGGCTGTTGTTTCTCAAGGGCAACTGGAGATGAACTTGGGCAAACCTGTGTTTGTGCACTGCTGGAAAGGATATTAGTAGAATATGCATTAGAGTAAGAGCGCAATTAGAATAAATACAATTACATTGTCAAGATCAATTAAACAAAATACATTTTGGTAACACAAAGGATGGTAGTTAAAATAAGAAAACCCAAACTTGTTTCAGCCATCTAAGTCTTGCCTTCTCATTATGACTTTTCTCAGTTCTTGATGATTTTAATTATGATTAAATCTTTCCTCACATTCTGAGGATCTCCTTCTGGCCCAGCTCATGCTTCTGCTTATAGTCCTGTTTGCACACTTGGTTTGGGCATTGCTCTGACATTCTTAGTATGACAGCAAGCACCTTTGTTTAGAAATAAAGTTACATGAAATAATTTGAAAGACTTTGCCCATTATTTCCCAGAAAAATGACGGGTAAACAGATTTATTTGTTATAATTTTTTAGCTGTGTAATTTCTGCACAGGAGTTTTGGCTGCAGACCATTTGCAAATAGTTTGCAATTAATATTTGACATCTGAGATTATTTGCTGTAGGCTATATAAGAAATTTCTGCACTCTTAGCTAAATGAATATAACTCCTAAAATCAGGTTTCCTGTAGAAATTATTGTGTGCATAAAAGGCATATTAACTTTCTGCAGATTCTTGAGTGTATAAAAGGATTCTGCAGATTCTTTGTAGTGTATGGTTGATCCTGCCAGGAGCTTTGTACACTGTGTCTGCTCCAGAAAAAAACACTTATACCTGTGCTTAACTTCAAGGACAAGATTAGTTCCCCAGAAGCCAAGTCAAAGTTAATTTGAGCATGTGTAAGAGAAAAAGCAACAGAAGTTGTTTGAAGATTATATGATCAAGAGAAAATGGGTGTCCCTTCTTGGTCCTCAAAATGATGCCACAGTGCTTGCTCCTGACCTGGCCCCGTGCTTGTGGCACCTCTACCCCTGCTCAGCCAACTCCTGCCCCACTCTCCTGCTCAGCACAAAACCCCACTGGCTCTGGGGTCTGTGCTTCCTGAGCCCTGGCTCTCTTCACCTTCTCCATCACTCCCAAAATGCTGCACCCCATCTCCACCCCCAGTCAGCACGGGACAAGCACCCTCCTGGCTGGGTCTAAGCAGAAGAGTTCTGAGATGTTTGAGGTACCATTTCATGCTGATAACAAGTAAAAGGAAAGGGCACACCATGGTGATAAAAGCCCTCTAGTTGTAAAAATTTTTTCCAGGGATTTTTCTTCTCTCAGTGCAGGATCACATCACACAGCAGCTTCATACAAAAAAAAAATACAACTTTCATTTTCTGGAGCTGGTAGAAAAAATTACCAGAGCAACAACCTGTTCTGAAGGGGGCTGTGGTTGTCTTAAGGACAAGGGCATTATGAAAAGCCTAAGGTATGAGGCACATAAAGGACCAGGGTAATCAATACCAAATATTTACAAAACCTCAGTGAGAGCTTCTGCAAATCTAGAGTGAACAAGCCATACATTTCATGATGGCTTCTTGCTTTACAAAAGTCCTGTAGCATCACAAACACTGCCTTTGCTTATGCATTATAGCATAACTAGGACCAAGGATAACACTTGTCAACACTGTCACTTCATGATATGTTCTCATGTCTGAAAATTGTTGGGAGAATTTCATAAAGGCCACCCCATAAACAGCTTTGTACTCTGCCTTCCACTTCTCAGTTCTTCTAACTGAGCTGCCCACTAGCTAAAATCTTCTCTCATACCTCAAAGGCCAAATGAGTTGGCATAAATGGAGATGGTTTCAGTGACTTCAAATAAATAACACCAGTTAATACCAGCTCCAGCTTTATGCCATGACACTTCTCTTCCTCCATTATAAGTGAAAACTTGTCCCTTTGTAAAACTGAGTACCTCAGGAAGGCATCTGTCTTGATTTTTTAATGATAGACATAAAATCTCATAGGAGCATGCTGTGCTCTGGAGCCCAGTACAGAAATACCCAGGCTAGGTGTCACCAACCTGGGAATAAGAATGCCCTGAGTCCTGCTAAAGCCCCTCTCTAGTGGCAGTGCAGGCAGACCTGCTCATCTGGAGGTACTATGGAGCATTTTGCATCCTACTTCCATCCTACAGCCTCAGGATGCTGAGCCCTCCCTAACTGCCACTGTGGCTCCTAATTCCACAGCTCTAGGCTAAACACTTGCATAATTTTCTAGCAATTTAAATTTCTATTCCTGGGCAAAACTCATTGCTCCAGTGGTTCATTCTCCAGCCATTCTGGGTGGGAATGACAGTCACTCATGGTGATTCCATAGGTTCATTGATCTGCTTTCCATTACAGCAGCATGGATGGCCACAAATCCTGCTATGATTACTGCTGTAGTAAGAGACCATGTTGGCCCATTTTGTCTAAGTCTGGGACACCAGATGACCTGTGTTGGTGTAGACAGTCCTGATGTACAGGAACTTTCCCAGCCCTTCAACAAAAGCCCTTGCACTCCTATCTTGCCTTCATGATTCACAGGGATGCAGGATTTTCCTGGTCTCTGCCTCTTGAGCCACAGCCTTGGGACCTCATCATTCATCATGCTGCCACAGGGAGGTGGGGAGAGGGGACTGCCCAGCTCCTGCCTGGTGCAGTGGGGTGGAACAGCTCAGCAGGAGCACAGCTTCGTGTAGGAGAGATCCCCATTTCCTGTTTGTCTCCTTTTCTAAAGAAACCTAATCCAACAGCAAATAAAAAACCTGTTGCTAAAACCTCTAGACTTAGGACTGACTTAAAACTGTAGTAAAGCTTATCTTCCCTTTCCAAATATGTTCACCTGAATGATGACAGAAAATGCTAGTGGTGCAATAGAGAAAGTCTGCCTGTGTCTTTTCTCTGTAAGCAATCAGAGGGCTTCAGACCTCAGACTTTAAGAGTGTGAGCCTATCCCCTGCTACAAAAGCTATTTCTATTAATAAATGAGTAAAATTAAGGGGGAGTTCTGTGTCCCATCCTTCCCCCTCAGCACGCAATAACAGTTGTCGGCAAACCCCATGTGAGAAATAAGTCCTCACAGCTGCTATCCTGTTAACTTTAGCTATTTTGTTATTTTGGCTAAGTTGTCAAAACGTTCATTTCCTGATGTCTGGGAAACTGGCTGAAGAGCATATACAGCACTGGGCTCTGCTGCTTGCTCCTGAGATAGAGGGAGGCTGGCTATGAGACGCTGGCCTTCGGCAAATAGTAATGCAAAGAAAGGACTGCTCTTAGTTCCTCAGCAGCAATTTTATCTTATCTGGCACATTGCACTTTCCAAATCAAGACCAGCCTTTTCATCATTATAAACACCAAAGAGTGGGAAAGTATTCCCTGAGGCAAGAAGCAGCACTTGAAGTAAAGCACTGTGGCGGAAACTGCAGCACGCAGAAAAATTATTCACTCCTTAAGACATATTCCTGTTCTCACTGCAAAAGTCACTTTTCTCCAAATGACACACAGCCTAGGGTCACCTCCTCAAGCCCAGTGAGATCATATTAAAGGACAACATGTGGAGTCACAGCTTTAAATCGTGCAAGGCTTGATCGCACGATGTGCTGCAGATGAGTGTCCAAATGTCAGTGCCATGGTGCATGTCAGCCTCAAAACACTCTTCCTGTTTGTGAAAGCCATGGGAGATACACACGTGCTTAAAACTGAGGACACAAGCTGAAACATCTTCAGGAATAGCAAGGGCAGGATCTTGCAAGACTAAACAAACAAATCATAAGCAAGTGGACCTATGTGAGGTCAAATCACAAGTGCCGTTATGTCCAAGTGATGTCCGAATCAAATTACCTTATTTAGCAAAGGAAGTTGCATATTGAAAAACAGGGTTTTGACAATGAACCTTTTCTAATTTTATGACTCCTTCCACCTCTTCTCCTGAGCAATGATGCTGTTGCTTTTATTAATTATGAACATCCTCATTGTTATTATTCTTACTGTGGATCTGCTTGTTGCTCACTGCTATGTGTCTTGCAGTGCTGATGTATCATTTCACCCCACATTTTCTCCAGCAAAATAACCCAGCCTGCCTGTAACTGGAAGATGGTGTTTGTGAGAGTGTGGTCAAAGTGCACTGCACAGCACAGGATGACAGCCTCAAAGTCAGCCCTGCAGCTGTTGTGCTTCTTTGAAAAAGGCCTCAGTCAGCTCTTACAAATTTGCTGATGTTTTTTCATTTCCATCAAACGGGCCAGAGCCTCAGAGCTGTTTCTTTCCCCATCTGCTCTTGCCTTCCCTGCACACCTCTCTGAGAGCTTGCTGGCAAGGTTTCCTCTCCGTTTGGAAGCCTGCTGGCATTCCCAACAAGGTCACTGCAGCAAGGTGCTCCCAAGCCCTCAAAACTTGACATAGTCTTGAAACATGATTGTATCAGATCAGAACTTTCCTTTTTAGAAGGTATGAGCTTTTTTTAATCAACAGCTTCCAAAAGGGAGAAAGAAAAGCAAAACTTGTATGAAGTTAAGGTTGGTGAAAACTCCAGGGCAATCCTTCAGACTGTGTGCCCTCAGGAATGAACAGGAGAATACAAAGAGGGAATCGAGAATGTGATTCAGTCTGCAAAGGCAAGTGACACTGCTGCTGAGGCCAGTTCTGAAGATGATTTTTTGGAAAACAGGAAGCTTTGCAGAGAACATGATCCACTAGACTCAGTTGAGGCAGCAGCATTCTGGTGCAATTTCATGATTTACCAAATTAGATCTGACTGCTTACTGCCATCAAGGAGTTGATCTATGCTTCCCAGCTTTTACTGTAAGTTCTTTACTCTCTAATAGTTGCATGATTATGGGTTGTGTTGGTCTGTTGATCTGAACTGATGGAAAGCTGTTTCTTGGAATTGGGTCTGTTTTCTGCCAGATGAACTCAATTGACCAACTCACTGTAACTGTATGATTATGTCAATAAAGAGAACTGACAACTTACGCCTGGAGGTGTAGCATGGGATCCCTTCCAATGCCCCTGGATCAGACTGGAAAAGGTGAAATATTCAGCTTCATTTTCAGATGTCATGTCTGAGGCACCAGCTGGCCAGCAATATTCAGACTAGCCCTAAAACCAATACTCTGTTGAGGGTTGGAAGGATCTGTGTTTCCTCTAGGACTGTAGCCCTAATGCTGGCCCTAAGAAAGCCACAGGGATGTCTGGGGAAGAGGCTGGGACCTTCTTTCTCAGAAGTAGTCTCAGCTCAGCCCAGATGTGAAGCACAACATCATGGCCTGAACCTGCTGTATTTATGGGTAATGCAAGTTAAATTTTCTGTCTCTGGTTGAGATGAATACTCAACAGTAAGTAAAACACAATTCCCAAACCGAAGTTTTTCACTATTGTCAGTACATGTGTGTCATGATGAATGATTCAAGCTCAAGATTTTGAAAGCTTTGGTTATTGCTACAGCTATGTGGTCAAAAATCTGTTTAGCTGCCAGAAGAGAGAACTTCCTACTTGTGCAGTTTCATTTACCATGGCAGGGAGCACAGTGGCACTCACCACATGAAAGGAAGATGAGGGATCAAGCCATGGCATCAACAGCACAGCTCGGAGTGAACCCAGAGGTCTTGGACCCATGTTGGCAGTGACAGATTGCTGAGTGTTTTTTTTTAGCAAATGATAGGCATGACTTGGTAAGAAAGTGGAAGGGGAAGTTCCAAAGCCTCTTCTGTGCTCAGTGGTGCTCCATCATCACTTTCCTTTTGAGGTGTCTGGATGCAAGTATCATGGGACTGGCCAAGTATTACATGACCAGCCAAGTCCATGTTGTGGAAGACCTCAGAAGCAGGATGCATACCTAGGCAGATGTGATGGATTTAGATGTCCAGGTCCCTGTCTTCAGTCTTCTTCTTTCCTAAAGGATATTGCCCTTATTGAACCATTACAGCTTATATTCTTTTCACAAAATAGGCACTCATTCTGAGATTTTCCTGGATTGTAAACCCCATGGATTCACAGAGGCAAATGAGACGTCCTACAGCAAAAGTAACAGCTTCTGAGAAGTGGGTGACAGAAATCACCACAATTTTTTGCAGTTCATAAACTAGACCTTTTTCAAAGAAAAACCACAATTTCTGTTTTCTTAACCATTTACATTTCTTTTAAAACAAGAAACTATGCATAAAATTTGGGATCTGTGGACTTACTTCCCCCAAGTAAAGTTACTGATTCCTGGCAAAAAGGAATTACATATTTAGACACACACAGCTTCCTCTCCTTCACACCAAAGATGGCATGATTTCTGCCCAGACTGGGAATTGGGAATTTATCAGGACCATTGAAATGAAATACCTTGTGCCTTACTAATTAATTACTCTCTGATGACTAGAAGTGGAATAGACTGGCAACTCTTACTTAAAAACCAGCTGAAGGAAAACTATATGAGCCTTCTGGTATTTTTCTTGTTTTGCTTTTTTTTTTTTTTAACTCAGATTTTATAAGTACAGACATTTCACCATGTATTATGTCTTCAATTTCCCTTTATTTAATCTTTAGTCTTAAAAGCACAGTGTGCTTTAGATCAAAATGGAAAAATGTGTAGTAAACTTCATTGGGCTGGGATATAGAACAGCCCCTGCTTTAAAATGCATTATAGGAAGTGGGATGGGCACACAAAATAAGTGCTCTGTTTCCTGACAGTTAATTTTCCAGCATTTTATTTTATCTAGGTCTGGGTGTGCTTGCCACTTTCACTGGAAGTCCTTATTTGTCTCTGAGTTATAAGAAAAGATTCAAGGAGTGAAAATCAGACAGAAATATCCCCCATAATGAAGGGGGCTGTTAGAGCCTTTTGCTTCAAGATTCCTTTTATGTGTGAAATATTTATTAGTCCTTGCCTGTTCATTATTTGAAGGGATATCTGAAGTAGTGCATCCTTAGGGAATTATGAGGGGAGCAGAGAGAATGTTTACAATGAAAATGGTGCTTAATCTCCATGAATGACAGGAAAAGATTAGGCAAACAACAGATAAACCATCTTATCATTTAGAAGTATACACGCTGAATGCGTTGTAAAATAAATACACTGCTGGTCTTTAAATCTTTCATGCATCAAAGGACCAGGAGCACAAAAAGGACTTATTCACCTCAAACAGGATTTACATGGGTTCTCCATACAAAGATTTAAAAATATTTTCATTGATCAACCATTCCAGTCTAGCATCTGAGCTGCCCTGGATGTCCCTGTCTGGCCCAGAAATTGTATCTGCTTGCTGTGCTGCCTCCATAGCCAGAGTGATGCTGGCTGCATCCCTCTCCTCCACTGTGATTCAGAAACTGGGTAAATTGGCCTCTGTTCCTATGCTGGCTTCACTGGGCTATAATATGACTACAGGGACTTTATTTTGGGAAAGCCCACCATGGTAGCCCATTTGTTATACAACACAGTAGTCAACTTGCATAGCCAAGAACGGGTGGCTTGGGTTTTATGCCCTTTCTTGTTAATGGTGACTCAACACTGTAACTGCTAACACTGGATTAAGACTGCCAGGCTCTAACAAAACCTAAGAAAAACCTAAACATTTACAGACTGTGACCTCTGGATTGACAATGGTAATTTTGAGAAGCATTTCAGAGAAGGAAAAATTTCTGTGCCTTTATCAACTAGGTGAGAGCTCCTGAGATACTTCTCCCACTTACATGTTCACAAGATTGTCTCTTCAGATACTGCATTATCTTCCCACTATAACATCCTCTCTCACAACTAGAGCATTTTTCTACCACTAAATGTACCGAACCCAGACACTTCCAGCCTTCATAAAAACTCATTTTGCAGAGCCTTTCCTGGCATTTGACATCAAATGGAAGTTCTTCCTTATCCAGTCCATTACAAGTCCTCCAGGGTATAAAGGCTGCAATTCCAAAGAGCTATGCAGCTATTACCAAAGTTGATCCAAAGATAAGGGGCAGTTTCATTCCCCTGTGGAAGACAACAATGTACAAACCTTTCAGTGTGATGGATAAAGTGTGGAGAGCCTGATTTGTTGTTGTGTCATCTTCCAAAGTAAATCTCTTCCAGGTTAAGGCTGTCTCCAAATGTCACCTCCAAAATTTGACACAAGGTTTTCCCTGTATTGAAACTTCATTGTCTATCACTATGTGTTTCTGTTCACTTTGAAGAAAATGATGTCTCTGTTCCTACTGCATAAAAAGCCCCGCCACACTCACAGTAGAGGATTATATCTTATCTATTACAGTTTTAAAATAATGGCTTCAGGTAGATAACTGGTAACATCCAACCATTAAGAATTAAATTGAACCTGTACATACTGAAGAAATGTAGATTATCTTTACTGGTGGAAATAGCCTTACCATTTATTCAAACCAATTGTAGCTGAATTCCAAGGATGTGCTCCTCCCCAAGCACATAACTTTTGCAGTTGTGGGTTTTATATAAAACCAACAGGTTTCTATAGGCTGTGCAAACACCTCCTGATGAATGAAAGTTGGTGTTCTTCTTTGTGTAGGTTCTTTCTTGCATGGAACACTGACCATTATTTTTAAGAAAATAGATCTGATATCAGCTCATGGGTAAAATTATTTTTTACTTGCTGGTGGAAGTTATGGTCCTGTGTGAGGACTCTTTACACTGCAATCAGAAGATCATATTTCAGATGTGAAACTACTTGGCATTTCTTCTTTCATCATACTGAGCTTAAGTCATTATCAACTTCAGAGAAATTAGGGGTTACTGAATTTGGGTTACTGTCAAAAGGATTATTAAACCGAATAATCCTATCAGAAATGTTGGGGATTTTTTTCTCTGTCTTTTGGCACTCCCAGGGTGAGTTAGTTTTTAGTGCCATTTTAGATACCTTATATTAACCAATGAAGGAGGCTCATGCAGAATTTTCCAGTCTGCATCACTGCACAGAAGGTCAGAACTGGACTTTGGAAACACTGTGGTTTCTTTTTGGAAGACACTGGCCTTTCATTTTCCTATGATTTGCAATGAATAAATCCAAGGCGCTTTGGCATTTGGCACCTGAAGTACATTTGAACATAGTAACACATTAACACACTGAGTTTTGTTGTAGCCCTCATTAGCATGCTCTGGGGTTCCATGGCTTTCCAAAGTCATCACATGGCCACGAGAGTGTCATGCTGCTCCTTGGCCTGCCTTGTCCTCCTGGAGGACACAGCACTGGGGACTCATGTGGGAGGACCTGTTTCCACTGCTCAGTCACTGTCCTTCGATGATACAGCCTGATAACTGCAAGTGGGCAGTAATCTCGCTTGCTGTAGCACCAGAATAGCAGCCATCTGGGGAGGTGGATCAGTAAAGGTAAGAAAAGGTCCATGCTGACCTCTAAATGGACTGAGGAGACTGAATGCCCACAGGGCGTTCACCATCCTACCCAAAGAGACAACCAGCCTGATGCTCCACGATCTTTGGTTCCTTTTTTCCTACTCAGCTCTCCCTGCTGCACCCTGCAATGGAAACCCTGGTTTGTTTTCATTCACCAGGGTGGTTTGAACCCAAATGCCTTCCCATCACACAGCCCTCCTGCGGGCCGATGAAAATCCCCACCCCTGGCCACGGGAAGGTACAGGATGTGCTCGCGGGGCCGGCGTGCAGGTGGCAAGCCCTCGAGCAGAGGAGCCAAGGGTCAGGAAACATGTGGAGCTGAAGGGGCGGAAGAGAAAGTAGGGAGCCTGGACTGAGTTTTCCTGGTGACACGCAGATCCAAGAGGAAGGCCGGAGGCTACGGAAAGTGACTTTCGCTGCCTGCACCAGGCGAGCGCGGTAAAGCTGCCTGCTTCTGTGTGCTCTCCTGGCCAGCTGGGACCATGCTTTGCAGGCCAAATGCATTAAGGAGGGAAGCAGTATTCAAAGTCATTTAACAGCTTGTAATCAGGATCTGTCTTTTTTTTTTTCCCTACTAGCTAGAAACCATATACCTATATTTTCCCACTTGCTTCCTTTAATAACGGGATAATGTTATTATATACCAGTAGGTGTGTTATTTTCCTAACATGTTTTGACATCCATACCTTGGATTTGCCTGAAATATTTTTGCACCAGTTCAATCAAAATATTTTCACAGGTTCACACACACACACCATAATCTAGTGACTGAAATGATAATGAGAGGATAGCAAATTCACAGTCAAACTGTGTGAATACAGTAAATAACATTATAAATGAGGCAGAGAGAAATGAATGAAGAGACAGAGGCTTATTCTACATAGTGACTGTTCATGCATCTGTGGACATTAGACAGATTTGTTCTTTGCTGACAACTGCTGCTATATTTTTTGGCTTAAAAACATTGTGATTTTTAAGAATTTAGAAATTATAATTTTATGCTTAGATTCTTACCCTTTACAAATCAAATATTCCTGTATTTCTAAGTCTGAAATAAAATAAGTCTTCTTGGCAGATATCAGTGACCCTGATCTCAATATCTTCCTTCCTTGAACTGCTCAGTTACCTTTTTCTTGGCACATGACAGTCTGCAGATGTCAAAGAATAAGGAGGTGTGTCGTGTGTGGTGCCAACACTTCAGTGTTGGCATAGTATTTCCTGTAATAAAGGTCTAATTTCAGGCTTATGGAGAATTCCTGCTGACTCACATCCTGTGGAATTTTGTGGACAAAAGTCCAAAGCCAGACAATCTGAGGTCCATGTCACTTTCATAAAGTTTTCATCCTTTTCACCCAAATGGTTGCTTTCACCACTCATATCTAATGTTGATAGTTGTGGCTTCAGGAAAAAAGTCCTTCCTACCAATTTAAGCCTGGAGATTTGGCATCCTTGTCTATATCTGCACGTGTGTAGCTTGCACCATGTCGTTCTTGGACTCACAATTCCCATCTCACCTCTTCTCCATTGCCCAGCATTTCACTGTTGGTCTCAGCTGAAAATGAGAATTATAACCTCTGCAGAGAAAGCCCCAGAGGACAGCCTGGCAGCCTTCACCACGCAGTCTCCAGTGGATCAGTTTTCCCAGTCTGTGGTGTTCTGTATCCAGGGCTTGCTTGGAAAATGTGATGCTGACTGTAGAAAGGAACACAGCTGGGCTCTTTCCCTGACTGCTCCCTCAGCAGCAGGATGGTTCTCTAGGAAACCCTCCAGCCCCTCCCAAGGCTCTGTGCTTTCCTTATTGTTTCCTTGGCATTGCTAGCCTTAATCAGCTCCTTCTGAGTCTGGGCAGGAGGAAAAACGTGTCCTCATTGCTTGCTATGAGTGTTACAAGGAAGGGTCACCTTGGTGACTCCCACAGCTGAAAGGGTGGGAATGGAAATGTATTACAAGCACTGAATCAGCAATTCAGTGAAATTAAATAATTTCAAAATGCTTATCAGCTATGTTTACTGTATAGTTAATAAATGTTATACTAATAGAATTCCAGAAATATTCCTGGCCTCTCACAAAGTACAGATATATATGTGTATAAATATAAATGTATATATTATAGCCCCCATATATATGATTATACAGTTTGTCTTTTTAGAATAATCTCAACACAGTGCTAAGGTTGTTATTACATATGATCCCAAAATCCTCCTGAATAACATGCAGGCTCTGAGCCCTTCATCTGGCTCTAACTTCAGCCAGGCTCAAGCTTCTAGTAAATATTCCTCTTCTCTTCTAGTAGAATTTGTACTTCAATAATGAAGCATTGTGTCCCAGTGGGCTCCCTTGGCTGCCTGTGGTTTTCAGAGGTCAGACTACATGTCCTAATATTTCCTTTTGTCCTTAATGATTATTCTATGAATTTTGTGCATGGCTTGTTTGGACGTCCCCCTCCAGAAAACAATGTGGAATGTATTTTTTAACCTTTGGTTGGTGACAACCTTTGGTGAGACAAACCCAGTGAAGAATACAGTCAGTGCCTGGTCACTTCCTTTCCTTTCCTGTTGATGCTTTTCTTCTGGTCCCATATTGCCACACATCAGCCACTAAATGTTCAGAGGATTCATTCAGCTGCAGCCACAGCAGAAAACAATGAGGAGGTGGTACAGTATTTGCTATGATTTTTCTTCTTGGATGAGAGATGTGAGAAAATAGTCAGATGACCAAAAACAGTGTAATCAATCAGTCAGCTTGTTCACAAAGGTAAAATACATAGAAAACAGAGCTTTGGGTTAGGTTTTCTGGCTTTGGAGTAAAGAATTTGATTGTGAGAATTGAGGTAGACTGCTTCCCCAGACTCTTGAAACATGATTTGTACCCCTGTAAAGAGAGTACTTTGATCAGCAAAGAAGTTGTGATATTCTCTCTGTTCCTTTCAAAACCTGACTGATTTGTGTCCTGGAAGAGTAGCCTGAACAGAAGCTGAACTTGCCCTTAGTGGAACAGTTCTTTTCTTTGGAACAAATGATGGCAATTATCTCATGAAAATGGGTATGAAGTAAAACAAATAAAAATACTCACATGAAAAGACACAATCAAATTGTAATAAACTTTTAAACTTTGTGAGAAAAGACTTTTGAGATACAGATGTTAAAAATCAACTCCCATGTTACAACTTTAAAGGGTTTAATTGCATTTAAGTTATCTGCTATGCAAGTAAATTTTGGCCATAAAAGCAAGGGTTTCTCACTGCTGAGATAAAAATAGTTCTTCAGAGGGACTGTGAGAGCCAGGTGTGCTAGAACCCAAAAAAGTCTTTAGAAGAATGGTAGAGGGATGGAGATCCCTCCTATATATGTAGGAGCCCTTGCTGTGTCTTTTGTGGATCTCAGAGTTCTTTGTGTTCTCAAGTCCCTACATTATGTCCCATAATGCAGTTACTATTTAGTTATCCTGGCTGTGAAAATATTTGGGAAGAAAATGGAAGGAAAATGGAAAATGGAAAATTGGTATGGGAAATTCACCTGGAAGGAACCAATTTGGAAGTTTTCCCAAATGCAGTTTAAGTGTACTAGCAAGCACTAGCTGGGAAAGAGATGTCACATGCTCTGTGCCATTGGCTCTGATTCGGGAAAGTCGTTTGATGTCATTTTGAGCCATCATTATCAAATTCTGAACTTTGAACTTTGGCAGCTGTTGACACATTTCAAAAGTCCTCACCAATTTTTGCCCTCAGACATCTCCCAGGAGTTCCTAGCTGGAAGTAGGGGATGTGAATAATGTTTTAGAGGTTGGGTGGTTTTGGATTTCTTTCAGTTGTGTTGCTGAACACACAAAAAGTGACAGGAAATCCAGTCACTTCAAGATACCTTCCAAGAAAAAGGTGTAGGAGAGGTATCAACTCAAACTGATCACATTAGTTCTTCTAGCTAAAAAAAGGAATGCTGAAATGTAGGCTGGATAAAATATTCCACTTGACCCAATAAAGAAGTACTTAATTTTGGGCTGTTTTATTAAAGAATGGGAAACCACAAATTGTATTCCTATTAATTATGAATACATGTGACTTGAACAAACCTGAGAAGACTCTCTAATACCCACTTCCGTTGTAAATTAGAATTAAATTTCATCCCTTACAAAGATCTGACAGACCTGATCTGAAATACCTCAACTGATGTCAGTCCCAGACCCTCCAGACAACATTATTCAGTGCTTAACTGCCCTGAAAATCAGAAAATGTATCCCATTATCTGAGATGGATCTCCTGTCCAGAAAATTAGACTGATTATTTCCTCTTTTACCTTTGGTGACTATAGGGATAATTGATCAGGGACCTCCAGCCTGTCCCCACTGGAAGGTTGTTATCACTCCTGTCTGTCTGGTCTCCTCTTCTTCAAGACTGAACAGTCTCAGATCTGTCAGCCTTTCCTTGTAGGCTGAGTTTTCACAATTCCTGACAGCCTTTTGCTTTCCTTTGAGTTTCCTCCAGTTTCAACTCTTAAGGCTGTCCTACGAAGTGCTGGCAGCTTTTTCCAGTTGTTCTGACCAGTAAATTTTAAGCTCATTCCCTCGGGAAATAGGACTTACTAATCACATTCTATGTCTGCCTTTTTACTTTTTCTGTCTACTTGACTCATAATTTTTTAATTCTTCTGCCAGTTTCAAGCAAATATGGCAGTGGTCTCGAAGATATTAGGTCCTTATTTATTTCATTCAAGAAGTGGTAAGGTGTAGGAGAGACACCTGATGAGAGTGCTCACCAGTGAAAGGCTGCAACATGACAAAATCCTTGGCAGACACTGAGGCACCTCCTAGCAGAAAAGTGCTACAAACAACACAAAACCCCTCAGATTTTTTCTTATGCAGTATGGGACACACAAACACCCTGGGAGCTGGGGTGCATTGCTTCTACCCCTAACACAATGATGACTTGTAAGAATATGTTGGATTGGCTGGCTCCCTGTCAGATAGATTCATAATTTTTCTTTATTTCATAAAAAAACCAGTAACATATATCTGTCACAGATTGTTTCCCAAAGTTTGACTTCTACTACCATGGAAATTCAGCTGTGGGAGGCCTGGCTTTTCACTAGAAAGCCTCAGGCACCATGCCATAACAGGTGGCCATTTCAGGTTTCCTGATGGTGCTGTTCCACATCAACAAACTCCTTCCCCATTTGCAGACACATGGTCCAGAATCCAGGTCTTTGCTCCAGGACCTTTTCTGTGAGTAGTGTGATACTTGCTCCCTTGTTTTCTTTCAGTGAATATTAAGGGAATCCATGTAAAAACACAGCCATTTGGGCAAAGTGCCTAAGGATGCTGCCTTCCATTCCTGCAGCATGGAGGTGAGGATATTCTTGTGAGTGCAAATCTCTTCACAGGAGGGGAAGCAGTGAAAACATGCTGTACCAGGCAACTAATAGAAAAAAAATATTTTGTCCTTCCCCAGCAGTTCTTTCTAACCTAGGCTTTGAGACTTTTTTCAGAGACTTTCAACTCAGAGACCCAAAAAAGAAAAAAAAGAAAAATCAAGGGGAAAAAAAAAAGAAAGAAAGAAAGAAAAAAACAAACAAACAAACAAAAAACCAACAACAAGGAAAAAATATTGCATGCCACTTCTGCTTAAGAATCTGTAGCTTATCCCTGTCACCAGTTGCCCATCCATTAGCCAAACTGACCAGGGGCCCCAGACACCCTCTGCTTCCTGCTCAGAAAGTGATGCTTCAGAGCTGCTTCCTGCTGCAAGCAACAGGGAATCCACAGACTGCAGCCACATAAACAACAAAGGCATTTGTCCCTTCTCCACAAAGCCCTTGCCCCACAAATAGTTTGGTGAGAAAAAACAGCTAGGTAGGGTAAAAAAAGGAACAGCTCCTTGAATGAAGGGTGTGTAGGACCCTGTTGTCCTGGCAGGAGTAATTATGCAGCATTTTAGGACACAATAGGGACAAGTGAATAAACT
The DNA here is from genome assembly GCA_013397555.1 of Urocynchramus pylzowi. Classification (NCBI taxonomy): domain Eukaryota; kingdom Metazoa; phylum Chordata; class Aves; order Passeriformes; family Fringillidae; genus Urocynchramus; species Urocynchramus pylzowi. Next base: position 260,837 of record VZRH01004630.1, on the reverse strand, counting down.
ATTATATAAAATGAATTTTTCAAAGATGTGTCCCTAAAATTCCACATGCCTGGAACCATAATTACATGCCTAGGAGTGGAGAGACATATCCAAGTCTGGGGCCTGACAGCACTGAACCTGCTCCTCCAGTTTTGTTACCACCAGCATCCAGCCAAGGTAGAATAGAGCTGCTTTGGGGATGTCCATGCACACCGAACTGACACCTCCTGTTTATGGATGGACAAAGCCAAATACAAAGCACATATCCCTAGGTTCCAGCAAAGGTATCAATGTTTTGGCATACTCTGAAAATAGAAGTATTCAAACTCCTACTTTTAGGCAACTCTGTCTGAAAATTAGTGGGTTTATGCCATCTCATTCCTACTTCCACATCTGCTCCCACCTGAGACAATTATTATTTCATTTCTAGCTGGAAGGTTGGATTCTGTCCTTTGCAATTCCCCTTGCAATCCAACATGTTTTGTGGGGTCTACACACGAAGTGTATGTTGTGGTAAATGTATTTCTGGTCTTGCATGCCATTTACATGAATGCCATCTTCCTTTTCTTGAAGCGGCATCTTGTATGTACTTCGTGCCTGCCTCATCAAAATTTATCTGTGTGCTGGGGATGCATGCCAGCTGAGAGCCACCCCAGGGCCAGGGCTGCAGGCTGCTGCAGTGGTGCAGTCTGCAGTGGAGACAGAGCTGAAGGGAGCACCCACTGCTGCGTTAGAGGCTGAGGTGCTTGCAGCACAGAGGTGTGCCCGGGAGGAGGTGCAGCTGCTGGCTGCCACATTCCAGATGTATTCTGCATGGGATGCTGACCCCTGGTAAGCTTGTCGAGCTACAGGAGCAGGAAAGCACATGATCGGTGTTGCCAGGGCCAGCCCTTATCTCCCCCCAGGTTGTTATTTGAATAATTAAGCAAACAAAGGGCCGCTTGGCTGCTGCTGCTCGGGCCTCCAGTCGGACTCCCGGGCAGGGCTGCCCTGAGAGAGAGCCTGGGGGAGTCGTGACAGCTCGGCGAGGAGACGGGAGGGGGTGTCCGGTTCCTCTGCTGCTTCTTTGTGTCCTGTTTTTAATGAGCTTTGGCCATCGGAGGAGCCGATGCACAAACAAAGGCTGGCCGGCCCTGCTTGGCCAGGGCAAGGCTTGGTGCCCCCTCCATTGCTCGGACCATTCCCAGGGACTGTTCGTGGACACGGAGAGGCTGACGAGCCCAGGGAACACACCGACTTCAGAATGGAAGCTGCTCTCCCAGGGGCTCTGGGAGATGCTGTGAGAACTGGGAGTCAATGTGATGAAGCAGGGAGTGATGCACAGGGTTTGACTGCATGCTGTCTGCCAGCCACCAGCTCTGCCCCAACTCCCCAGCTCTGGTCTCATGCTGAGCTGAGATCTGCTCCATGTGCCAGGATGGCTGAAGTTTCATGGAGCTCCTTCTAGCCCCACGTTTCTTTGCTGTAATTGTCTGGCCAAGGCAGAGGCACTTTTTTGAAGTAAGACAGATTTAAAAAGTTTTGATGGGTTTTCCTGTTGTTTGAGGCAGGTGAGACTGCTGAGACAGAGGGTAGAGTATCTTTGTAAGCCGTTGCAGGCTGGATTTAGATCCCAGGAAGTTCTCCACATCCACACTGTCTCAGGAGAGGGAGGAAATCCCATCCTGTACTAAGTGAACTATATTAATATGCTTGGCTTTTCCCACTAGATCCCTGGGGTTCAGCACTGACAGCCTCTGGTGCAATCTGGACTATGCTAGATACTCCACAAGTCTGAAGGATGGCACAAAGTCTGTGCAGAGATCACAGCCTGGAAGGCTGGATGAGAGAGCTGCCATCCCTTAAACCACGGGTGTTCTGATTTTGTACCCAGACATCTGTGTCCCACAGCAACAATATATTTACATGAATCTTTCACTTGGGTTTTAGGTGACTGTCTTTCTCCTGTGCTCTGGTTGACTTTTCTCTCAGAGGTTTCCCATGGCATCTTCTAGTGAAAATCCACTTGCAAAAGTCCAATGGAGCTCAAAATAGAAAAATCAGTTTAGAAAAGTACATATGACATCATATACCATGTATTGCTAAAGTCACCTCACATCTTTTCCAATTCTCACTTTCCCCAAACATCTACCATTTTCAGTGATACTTGCCTCTAGTTTTTATCTGATCTTCCTAGAGGATTAGTCTCACCAACACCATATAATTAACTAGAATCAGATGAAAATCCCGCATCTGTTGGATGACTCTTCAGAATAAAGTTACTTTTTGTGCTTAAATGTTTACAGGGTTAGGGCCCCATTCAAAGAAGTCACTTTCTTGTTTTCATTGGCACCAGAAATATCCCTGGTACTACAGGGATGGCAATTCATGCACTGAAGCAGCAGTTCCTGCAGAATTATTCTAGTTACCAAGACTATACTGACAGCCAGGCAAAGTGCTGAAGGATTGTGCCCCATTTAGGAAGCACAGTGTAAAAACTGAGATCTCACTGGGATCACTCAGGGAGATAAAAAACAATTTGTGCTTTTGAAATGCAGAGTTCCGTGTGGGTGAGCTGCAGTCACAACATGCAAGCTCCTTGCTGCCAGCTGCTCAGTTCAACGTGTGCACTCCAGGTTTGTGTGTCTGAAGGGTCAGCCCCTCTTCACTGCCCTCCTTCAGGATGCTGCAGGGCAGAAGGAGGCAGGGGACATGGCAAATGCCAAAGGGCCTTTGGAGGGCTAGCATTCATCTGTCTTGGCTTAGATGTGCTTAGGGTAAACAGTAGGTATTTGTCTCCATAAAGCTCAGGCACCACAATAATTTTCAACAATGAAAACAGCCCCCCCTTCCAAACCACTCACTTAATAGCAGTGACTCTGCATGAAAACAGAGCCCAAGTGGTATTGCAGTAAGACATAGCTGCACATCATCTGACTAAATTTTAGAAAAGTTACTTGTTAAAATCAATATAGGGGCATGTTTTCTACAGCTGCATTTTGGAAGCTCTTGTTGGAATACAGAAAGCATTAAAATGAGCTGCTGGTGATTTTACTGTTTTCTATGGATCCTGTAACAATTTCATGTAGTTTTTAACTCACCCCTATAATTTAATTTTCTTTGTTGACCTAAACTGTTTTTGAGGCAAACACTTCTTGCATGTCATCCAATATTTATAAATTTTTTTTCTCTTTGTAGTCAAACCCAACAAAACCAGCATTACCACAAATAAAGTTACTAAAACTGGCTTTTTTTAACAGTATGTACCTTTGGTTTTCACTAAGTGTCTGTCACTAGCACAGAAACCTTACATGCAGCCTAGTTTCAGCAAGATCAGTAGTTGAACTCTTTGCCAGAGTTCCCCAAATCACTCAGCAATACCAATGACCTGACCCACAGTATGATGGAGGTGGGGGTGTTAATGAGGGCTGCCAATATTCTGGTTTAAGAGCTCATAAGAATAGCAAGTGCAGTTTTTATTTGCATTGTGTTGACTTGCTGCCACTTCAATCACATGAGTCTTATTTGACTTTTCATGGATTTTATTTGATCTCCAGGAAAACTTTGGCTTCTCCCATTCCCTGTATCTTTCTGTGAGCAACAGGGGTGTAATTTCAAAGGAAATTACACTCTTTCCCCAGTACAGTAAAACAGCTGGAATTGCATTGCATGCAAAATAAAATCACTGCTTCATTAACTTAGTCATTTGTGGACAAGCTCCCATGCAGATTTGCAGGGAAAGAGTAAAAGGTGGCATGTAGAGGTACACATATGTATATGCATGCCTAGTTAGTGCACAGCTGTATGTTTCTATCTACCTGATTATCTATCTGTTTTTATCTACATAGCTCTCTTTACTGATGTATGGATTTATATGTCTGTATGGTTAACACATTAGTGACCATTAATGACCAACACCATTAATGTGTGTCTATTTTTCCCAAACAACTTCTCTTTAATAGTCGCTAGTTAACAATTTTGATTAAAAGGTGTAGCTCCGGTTGGGGTGTTCATTGTTAAAGAAATCCCACACTTGGTGTGAGAGGGCAATGGCCACTGCCATGGGGAGCATCCCACAGAGAGCAGGGTGTGAAGGCACTTGTCGGATCCCGTTAGCCGGGATGCGGCCAGCGGGGGTGGCTGGGATCGTGCTGCATGCCTGGGGGACTCCACGTGGTGAACTCAGCCCTGGGTGCCAGACACTTCAAACCGGGGGTACAGTCGCTGCCAGCAGGGACACGGCTGTGTCTCACTGGCAGTACCTTATGTGGCTGGCCTTTGGGATCTTCTCTCTTGGGGGGATTTTAAGAAACCCCCAAAAAAGCACGATGAAGAGCCAGACGTCGCTGACTCTTACTGCTGAGGCCCTGCTGCCGCCGAGCAGGGAAGAGGGAGAGCTGCCCGTCCGAAGGAGAGCATCCCGGCGGGATGCGCAGGGGGGCCCTGGGGCCGGGAAGGGGGGCGGGAT
>VZRH01004630.1:179731-256341 GCA_013397555.1 Urocynchramus pylzowi | reverse complement strand
CGGGCGCGGCGCGGCTGCCGTCGGGCAGAGGGTTTCTGCCGGCGGCGCGGGATGGAGCTCGGCGCGGCGCGGCTGCTGGCGGTCCTGCTGTGCCTGGCTCCAGGTGAGCCCTCGGGGAGCCCCGCCTTAGCGGCTCCGCTCTGCCGGGGAGCCCGCGGGACCCCGAGGAGAGGGGGCGTGGGGATGCCCGGGGTTCTGCTTTCCCGTGGGTTTGTCGGGGCTGCTGGAGCGGGTGAGACTGTGCGAGCCCCCGGGCGGGACGGAGCGCCCGTGGCTGCGGGCTTGCTGACCGCTCCTGCCCCGTCCTCTTGGCCTCTCCTGTCCGGCCGGCTGGTGCTGGCCCGTCGGAGAGGGCCGCCCGCCACGGCACAGCGTCCTGCTCGCTTGGCTCCAGCATCAGCTGTCGTTTCCGAGAGCAAAATGTCCCTGGAGCCAAACGCGGGAAACCTGTCATCAGAAGAACCTGCTCGGAATGCGAGTGATTAAAGCACGGGGAAACGCTGGGGAAATGGGGAATGTCCCGGTCTGGCCACGCTTTCTTGCTGCCCGTCGGAGCCGGCCGGGCTGTCACGGTCGGGCTGCGGCTCGGGTTCCTGAAGGTGATGGCAGCAGCTAGGGCGGAGTGAAAATCTTTCCCGGTGGTACCCCCGAGTGTTGCACAAGCTGGGCTGGTGCCCCAGAGCGATCAGCGGCACGCACATCCCAGCCCTCCCGAGCGCCAGTGGCTCCGGCGGGGTGCGATGCCAGCCGCCGTGCCGACGGTCCGGCAGTGATGCAGTTTTGCCTAACTTCTTAGGAGGAACGAGAGAAACTTAGAAAATCATGGCATAAAATAAATTCATGGGATCTCAGATTTGTGACAAGCTGTAAAAATAGTTTCTTTGCATACTTCATTGATCGGTAGTCTCAAAGAAGTATATTCAATTTATTGTAAGAAAAGTTGGTAATCCCCAAGGGAGTGAGATCATCAGATGAAGGTTCACTTCGTTTCAATGTCCCACATCCTCTTGTTAGACCTTGAAGTTGGCAATGCAAGAAAACAGGAACTCCACCCTGGCTGGCTGAATTGTAGTGCTCTGCAGCTAGCTCCTGACCATCTGCCTTTGCTTCCTGTTATGACAGAATTTTTGAACTTTTTAGGATGTGTGAAAAATCATGATTTACCCTTTGCTGCTAAATAGGTGATGTGAAAGTGTCCACTTAAAACCTGATGAATACTCCTGTATGTAATACTTTTCTGATTAAGTAGCATTTACTTGTTTATGGGGTTTATTAGAGAGGTTTCATGCATGTTTTTGCAGGTTTATTTATTTCTCTGGATCAGCCAACCCTTAGCATCCAAAAAGATGTCCTCACAATAATGGCAAACAACTCATTAAATATTACTTGCAGGTAAGGACAAGTCTGTTCAGCATGATTTTGATGATTGGTAATTTATGTAGTGAGCTTTTGTACAGAATCACACACGATGTGATCTCTCTCCTGTCAGGCCTCCTGTTTTCTCTGCACTCCCTTTGTGCTTTCTGCCTCACTTTTCTCTGACAAGTTTTAGAAATTGTGTGGGAGGGCTGCAGCAAGAGAGAGCTGGGGAGTGCAGGGTGGCTGGGGGAGGAAGCATGGTCTGTGTCCTCGTGGATCCTGCTGGTGAGCCATACTCTTGATGCTCTCTTTTGGCTGCTTTGTCACTTAGATTCAGCAGCATGTAAATCTCAAGTAGCTTCCTTGTAGCTGCTAGCAGTAGGCTGTGTGTGTGAATTTGTCCTACGTGGTTTGATGCTCTCTCTGTGTGATGGGGTGAAGCCCATCCCTCTCCATAGCCACAGAGAGCCACTGGTGGGGCTGGGGTTCATACCAGAAGTGTCTGCTGCTCTAACATCTGCTTTCCCAGTGGTCAGAGACCGCTGGAGTGGTCGTGGCCGAGCAGGCAGAGCAATGCTGAGAGGCGTATCTCCGTGACAGACTGCAGTGATGGCCCCTACTGCAAGACACTTACTCTGAGCAAAGTCATTGGCAATGACACAGGGGACTACAAGTGCCTTTACAGGGACAACCAGGCAGCTACAACCATTTATGTTTATGTTCAAGGTAAGTGCTTACACAGCTCTCAGGTATCTCGTTCCCTAGTGACAAGAGAAAAAAAGAAATATAGTGTCTCAAAAGAGTTTTCGTGCTAACATTTATTAATCCTAGAATATTTGATCCTATGAAACATTTGCCTTGTTTTCATGTTGAGTAATTAAAGTCAGGCATGCTAGTTGCCATCGACAGAAAAGCCTTTGTACCTATAATTCTGAACTGAGCTGCCATATGCAGTACACGGTCTGCTGTTCTCCACCCAGAATGTAGCATACAGTTCTCTGCTGAGCTCTGAGCCTGTCCTCATGAATGCAGAGCTATTACTGACCTTAGCAGGAGTTTCATATGAGAGAGGATTACAGAGGTTTTATATTTGTTTAAAATTACAGATCCGATCCTGTATATGATTTGTACTGACACCATTAAAAAAAAGCCAAAAAAACCACCCAAACCCCGAAACATTAACTTTCATACATTTGCTGACTCTGGTGGTAAAATCTATGTAGGCTGTAAGAGCTCAGTTTTCAGCTGAGTGTCGCACACACTGCAAAGCCTCCAGTTATACACTCGGCTTCAATAAGTGCATTCATTGAGGCATCTGCCTTTTTGCACTGATGGCTTCACCCTCCTTTCCATATGCATCCTGTTTCCTCTTTATTGTTAACTTATAGTTACCATTTTGAGAAATGAGATGTAATTAAGTGCATGACTTAGCCTGTTTTATAACATCATGGAGCTATTTTTTTGGTGTTTTGGTCTGACTTTGAAAAGGATGCTGCCATCAGGGGAGTCAGTGTAACATGTCACAATTTTAAACTGATATTTCCTGTAATATTTGTACAAGGAAAGTCACACTAGGGTAAATCAGTTTTTTGTCGACAAAAGGATTGCTGTAGCAGGAAGCCATTCTCCAAAGTGCACTCTGCTGCTGATAACTGTTTTGAGAATAATGATATTCTAAATCTGGGGGGTGGGGTGTCTATAAAAACATGTACCTCCCCTATTTAGCCTCATTATTTCAGTGCTTCATGACAGGGAAAATAATACGACTGACTTGTGAAAAAATAGACAGGGAAACAACGAAACTGGAAAGATTTCCAGTTTCCATAATCATGTGATGAATAATACCCACTTATCAATTCAATATTATTCTAGATTACAGATCACCATTTGTGACCTCAGTCAGTGATCAGCTTGGCATTGTGTACATCACTAAGAATAAAACTGTGGTAGTGCCGTGCCTTGGAACTGTATCAAATCTCAATGTATCTCTACATGCGGTAAGGAAAAAACCTGTTATTTTTTCAAGAGTTAGTTGAAGTCACTCTGGCATAAATATGTTGTTTGAAGTAAAAATACATTTCTTAAAAACTCTTTTCCATCATTGTGAGTTTTACAGCCTGTGATGACAAGATAAGTGCTGTACCTGTACTCTCAAAGCATGTACTAATTCCCTGAGCTGGAATGTTAAAAGGGGGGCCCTACAGTTGTGGAAAATGCTGGAGGTGACAACTCAGGGTTGTTCGATTTTTGAATTCTGACTATGTGTTTTATCAATATTCCAAACAGAAATATCCAGAAAAGATATTTGTTCCTGATGGTAAATCCATTTCATGGAATAATAAAAAAGGCTTCACTATACCCAGTCATTTAATCAACTATGCAGGCATGGTCTTCTGCGAAGCTAAAATAGATGATGAAAGCTACCAGTCTGTGATATACATAGTTGCAGTTGTAGGTAAGCCAAAGGTTTTTATTTCTCTATAACCAATGTTCTTTTGCTTTCTACAGCATACTGAACCAATTAGATTTGGTTGGACACTTAGGTTATTCAATACTGACAATGCAGCTAATGCAAAATGGATGTTGAGATTTATATCACTTTTCTTTTAAATGCGATGTATTGTGTTCTTTCTGGTTGATCATTGGGATAAGTGCTTCTATTTTTAGTGTTTTACATTGATGCCAGGGATTTTAATTTATTTTTTTCTGACAATGCAAACCTTTTTCCTAAAATTACTTATCCACAGTATCAGTCGCAGTGGAAGGAAATGAGAGGCTAGCAACCATCAGGGGCAGATGAAAAGAAACTGCTCTGAGTGGGTACCAAGGGAAGGGTGGATCTGAAGGTCTCACTGTGAGCTGGGTTGTCTTGTCTCCCTAAAGACCTGTGTCTTGACTCTCACAGAGTTTTATGTTTTCCTGGTGCATTTTGTCAGTTGTTCATCATACCCCAGAAGTAATGTGATAATTCTGTGTCAGCTTAAGCCTGAAGTGAAACTCAGCAGCTCTTTCTCTTTCAGCTGAGGACACAGTGACCATTTCAAATATCCAAATGGCACCAAGGCAGTCTCTCCTGGCTTGGCAGGAAGGCATAGCCTTCCCTCTTTACTCTGTGCAGAAGGCTTTTAACTTCTCCACCAAATTCACAAATCCTCACTCTGATTTAGAGGAATTTCAGAATATCTGTAGAATTTCTGCATTCAGAATATTCTGTTTTGAAATATCTTACTGCACAAAGTAAACTTCAGATAATTTTGCTACTGCCCCACCATTATTCTCTATAAAGTTCCTGCTTACTGCTGGGAATGGCTATATAATCTCCCTTAGGTCTCACAAGGATAAGAAGAAGCTGTCTAAGGCAGAGGAGCTATATGAGTCACTGTCTCTTGCTTGCTCCCACCACTGGAGGGGCTCTGATCAAGTGCACACATCCTGCTGTGTCACTGTCTGACATGGGTCTCAGCTGGGAAGTGCTCAGGGCAGGCACATCACTTCTCTCTGGTCTCCTTTCTACACCCATTATTGTGCTGCACTGGGGCATCAAGGGGCTTTTTTGTAGTTGGGGATTTAGTGGGAGTTTTGGTGAATTCACCTGGGAAATTTGGTGCTGAGTACTGTAAAGAAACCTCTTCTTACCCCCCCTGTTTTGTGTGTGCCTTTGTCTTTCTCTAGGGTACCGAATTTATGACCTGACAATGAACCCACACAACGAAGTAGAGCTGGCAGTGGGAGAAAAACTTGTTCTCAATTGCACTGTAAGGACAGAGCTGAATGTGGGAATTGATTTTAAATGGGACTACCCTTCCATCAAGGTAAAGTCATACAAGCTTACAGGTGCCTTCATCACAAAGCAATTTGATTTATTTAGGTATAATGTCACTACCCCCTTTAAAACATTGAGAAAGAAGATGATAATACACAACAAAATTTCTGTTATATACAAATGTACAAAGGGTGACAGAAGGCATAACAATGACATTTCCAAACATATCTGTCTTTTGTCTGTTGCAGGAAAAACGTGCCACTATTAGGGATGTAAAAACCACTGCAGGAGAAATCAAGAAGTTTGTGAGCACCCTTACCATTGACAGTGTGTCTTTAAGTGACAATGGTCGATACACTTGTGCAGCATCCAGTGGTCGTATGAACATGAAAAACAGCAGTTACTTTGTTATCCACGGTATGACATTTTCCACTTCAGTTTTGTTGGTTGTTTCAGATTTGGGGTTAATTACTGGGATGCAGAAGGCATCTTGATGATGAATGAAATGACAGAAATGAACCAAACTGCAGCTACAGTATTTCTCTTACAACTACTATGGGATTATTTTTATACCACAGCCTTAGTTAATAATAAGATTGTAAAGGATGCTGTGTTTTACTGAAAGCTGTAGAATCCCACCGGAAAGTGGGCAGTAAAATAAACTGATGTAAGCCTCTGACCTTCTTCTGCATTGACCTCCTGAAGGTCCTGTAGAACTCAATTTGTGTAGGTGGCTTTGTACAAGGGCTGCCTGTTCTTAGTCTTGGTGAACTTGGGCTAGATCTTGGTGGCTCTGTGACACAAGAGTCTGGGTCAGCATGAATGAAGCTAAGAAAATAAAACTTTCAGCTTTTGCATTATGAATAGATGAATCAAATGGAGTTTTGGTGGTACGGAAATGATGCAAGGGAAACAGCTTTGGCTAAGTGAATGGATAAGAACGAGGCCATATCCTACAGCCTTTTCTCAACCCCCTCTTGGGCACAGCCCCAGCTCCACTAACTTACTTATAGAAAAAAGTTACCAGCATGAGAATGGCTCATTTTTAATCACCGAGCCAGGCAAAGAGGTTTATATTTTGAAGGAGACAGATTTTTCTGAGGTCTGATTTCAGAGGCCAGAATATTCGTGATACTTTTAAAATGAAACAAAAGACTTTGAAACTTATTGTGGGCATAGTGATTCAAGATATACTGAATTTTCTCCTGGGTTCTTTCTGTTCTGCTCTTCAGGAGCCAAAATGAGATCATGTGCTATACTGAGTATACCAGATACTAAGTCTAAACCCTCCTAAATCTTAGTCAAAAAGCTAATTTAGTCAAAAGGCCAATCACTGTCTTCTGTCCAAATGCAAGTTTATAACTTATAACAAGTAATGTAAATAATTTCAAGATACTCTCTGACTGCAGTGCTTGAAATACATATTTGAGTATTTAACTTTATCACACTGCAGTTTTGAATAGCCTGATTTCCTGGAATAAGTATATTGAGAGAGTTTTATGATATGTGTATATATATGTATATACAGGTCTGACAGTTGGCACGCTATCCTGAGAGCTGAGTCTTGTCCCTGCTTTCCAGAGCTCCTCAGTGAGGGAACAGGTCTGTTCCTCTGTGTGAAGGAAAGGACTAGGCTTTCATGGTGGCATATCTCCAGAGCCCAGTTTGGAGCCAGCTGTGCTTTACCAATGACCCATAGTCCTGCCACTAACTTCTATTTGTCATCTTGTTACGTGCTAACCCAAATGGAAAGCACTTTTGCTTTGATCCATGAGAAAAGACCGTTTAGTTTACTTCCTTTTTTCCCACCCCAGAAAGTCCTTTTATTCACCTGGAGAAAATGGAGAATGTTGTTGAGACAAGGCTAGGCGACACTGTCAAAATTCCTGTCAAGTTTAAAGGATATCCTCCACCAGAGGCTAAATGGTAAGAGCTGGGATGTAATGTCTTTGAAAAAATGAGCTATTCTTAGTTAAAGCAAATCATTAAATATTCAAAGTGCTCTGTATCTTCTTCAGGTATAAAAATGGAAAAGCCATTAATGCAAATCACACAGTTAAACTTGGCTATGCATTAGTGATCACTGAAGCAACTGAAAAGGACGCAGGGAATTACACGGTTGTCCTTACAAACCCCATTAACAAGATGCAGAAAAGACATACATTTTCCCTGCTGGTAAATGGTAAGTGGGGTAACAGAGGTGCCTTCCTTTCATGTGTGGATGTGGTATATTACCATCCTTAGGCTTAATTCATCCCCTACCGGTGAAGATTTAAGTACTGAAGAGCAGTCCTTGAACCTCAGCCCTGGGAGAGCAGAGGTGACTGGTCTCTCCTGGCTCTAGGATGTGTCAGTCAAGAGGCTGCAGACTCTGGGTGTTGGTGTTGTGATGATACTTTGTGTGGGGTGGGGTTTTTTGTTTTGTTTTGGGTTTTTTTCTGTATATTATTTTTTGCCTCTGCGTCCTGCTCTTTTCCTGCCCTTCTTGCTGGCTATGCTGCTGGAGTCCTCCTCCACCCCTCTCCATCCTGGCCCTGTCCCGCCTCACCCATCCTTCCTGCCCCACACAGGCTATCCCTCCTCTTCTGCCCTGCCCTCTACAACCTTCCTCCTCCTCCCTTACCTCCTCCTTTCTGCTCCCCAGGAAGCAGCCTGTGCTTTGAAGACAGCAGGTCTTGGAAAGGGCAGCAAGGCTACGTGCAGTGGGATCAGGCCTGGGGAATCATGTGTATTTAATGGCTGGGAATGGTGGTGAGAGTCCAGGAACTGCATTTTAAACCATGGAGTGTTGAAGGGGGATTTTGCAGGAGATCCTGAGTATCCTGATCCTCAAAGCATTGGGCAGGTTCACTGCTTCCCCACATGTCCTTGGAGATGCTCTGTGTCGCGCTCGTTTTGGGGCATGGTGTGAATTGGTGACCGTGGGGCTAATGCATGCCCACTGGAGCCTTCAGCAGGAGGTGTGACCTGCTGCTCTCTCCTGCAGTGCCCCCCCAGATCGGTGAGAATGCTCTGATGGCCCCTGTGGACTCCTACAAGTACGGCTCGACACAAGCGCTCACCTGCACCGTCTACGCCGTGCCACCCCCCACCACCGTGCTCTGGCACTGGCAGCTGGAGGAGGAGTGCACTTTCAGCCCCCAGTGAGTGCCAACTCCTTGTTGTCTTCTGCAGCCTATGTAGGTCTTGAGGGATATTTGTGTTGGGTCGGGGTTTGTCTGGTGCCTCCCTCATCCAGGCTCGTTACTGAGTGCAAACCCAATGGCCAACGAAGAAAAAGACTGTTGTACCTCATTTGCAGACTGCTGCAGGCAGGCTCTGCCAAGGTCATTGCTGTTGGCAGAGGCGAGGGCCACCCGCAGAGAGGATCCAGCAGTGCTGGCACGTTGCTGTTGTGCTCTCTTGAAGGGCATCTCGACTTGCACTGGGTCTCAAATGCAGCTGTTTGCATGCCCTTCCCTCAGGTCCCCCTGTGGGCTGCGGGCCCAAAACTCCATCCCAAACAGAGGAAATTTGCTGTTTATGCTAATGATGCGTCCTTGTGCTGTTTTTTTCCCTTGTGCTCGAGTGCTGAGTGTGATGGGGCTCTTTATCTGTGTGAAAGTGTATCTCAGAGGAAGTGCACTGATTGATGTTGGGGAATGATAGAGAGAGTGCCTGACTGAGATTCACGCAACTTCCCTTATCTGGACCTGCCATAAGCCCAGATTTCCTTTAACAAAAAAAAAAGTCCAGGGTGAAAAAAAAAAAAAAGGCATTCTTCTTTCCTGTTGTTGTTTTTAAAATGATTCCACTAGTTTCTTCCTTTGGTGCCTGGTTGCTTCCTACACAATGGCTACTGTCCTCAAGAAATTCTTGTAGGGAGTTCAGCAATTTTTATGTCTCTCTGTCTTCCTTTGAACTAAATCAACTTGAATCATCCATTTATGAATGGAGGTTTGTTCCCAGAATAGCTGCTTTGCTCCAACCATCCCAACTGAGCTAACACAAGCAGATTAATTAGGAAATTCACCTTTAGGCTTGGGGGTTCTTTACTTTAAAGAGCATGAAGGTCTTAGGAGGTTATAGGGTGAAATTTAATAGAAATATTTCCAGAAGCATACGCTTTCCCTCATAGATGCAAGCTGTGGCCAGTGATGCATTTGACTTATAAATATGTGCATGTTATAAGGAGAACCCAAAATACCTCTCTTGGAGGGCAGATATTCCTGTTATCTCATGCATGTGTCTCTACTTACGTTTCAGGAAAGTTCGCTCAGGAGCCAATCCATATGCGTGCAAGAAATGGAGAGTGATCTCCGAGAGAAAGGGTGGGAACCAGGTTGAAATTAAGCACAGGGTCGTTACTATTGCTGGGAAAACAAAGGTGAGCACATTTTCTTTTCTCTTGGCTGGGGATGTTCAGCAGTCCACATGTCTGGAAATACATCACTAGAGATGAGAATCTTTTCACCTATTGTTAAACTCGGGGATCTGTGCTCAGCTCAATGGGCAAGCTCCTGCTGAAGCCAAGAGGTAGAGATACACACTTTCAGGTCCTCTGAGCACTGATCTGAAGTGAATCTCCACTGAGGAATATAACTGATTTAGATTTCAATATCTACCTTTTAGTGGTCTAAAGTTAGAGGAGTTAATATTGCAAATTAACTGCAATAGAAGTTGGAGAGACTGAAAAGCAGAAGAAATTGTGGGTGCATTTTTTAACACATGTACCAAAGTCTACTTTCTGCTCCTTCCCATTTTATTTTACCTGATTTTTACACACTTAGGGACAAAAATGTAAACTTCAGAAGGGGACTGTGCTTCTGCCATGCCATGGATTTGTGTTTTGGAGGTATTTTTGGTTGTGCAGATAACTGTAGAGCCCTTTGCTGAGCTGTTGAGGTGGTTGGGCGTTACTTGTGGTATGAAATTGATGATGTGGTATGAAATTGCATGGTTGTTCTTTTGTAGACTGTGAGCACCCTCGTGATCCAAGCAGCAAATGTATCTGCTTTGTACAGATGTATGGCCACGAACAGGGCTGGGTCAAGTGAGAGAGTGATCTCCTTCCATGTGACCAGTAAGTGCCCCCTGCCAAGGACAGCCATGTTAAATTAATGTTATTTTGTCTGTTTGCTGATGAAAAGCACTTCAGTGATGTTACTTGATTCCTGACCTTTATGAAATCCATTAATTTTGTGAAATCCTTTAATAATCTTTTGGAGTTTAGGTTTACTTAAGGCTTTCTTTAGGCAGCCTTTAAAGTTGCCACTAATTTCAGCCAGGTGATTAGTTCTACCAGCATCAGTGGAGTGGCAGGCCAGTGAAAGTGATGCAAGATGGGCACTATTGTCCCAAGAGGGACTACTGTTGAGCTTTAGCAGTCACTTAAAAGAGCAACAGAGGAATTATGGTAGTGTCACAAAAGGAGTACCAGATTTACTGTAAGAGCTAAGGTAAAATTTTGCTAACCAGTGGCAAAGAGCTTCTGTCTCCTTAACAATCAGTCCCCATATTCATGTGCCAACATTTTATTTTAATCCAAATCTAAAAATGAACTATAAGATAGTGCTGAGAATCATCTTAGGTTGCTGTAAGTTTCTACAGGAAGAGTGACTGAATTCGTTACACAGTTCTTCATTTGATCCATTTGAAATGTATCCCTTTTAATGAGATTTTACTCCATAGATAACTGATTAGTTGACTGACTGATTGATTTGATTGATCTTTTTCAGTCAATTTTTTATTTATTTTTCTGTATTTTCAACCAGATAGGATGACAAAATCTGTATTTCCAAAATGACTTTTCCAAGTTAATGTTAGCCACAAAAAGCACAATCAAATAGGAATTTATTTTACTTTTTTAACTTGCAGGGGGTCTTGAAATTAATGTCCAGCCTCAGAATCAACTGACAGAGAAGGATAACATGTCCTTGCGATGCACAGCAGACAAGTTCACCTTTGAGAAGCTTTCCTGGTACAAGCTCAGTGCTCACGTTTCGCAGACTCCCTTCGGAGGGCTGCCCATGCCTGTTTGCAAGAACCTCAATGCTCTCCAGAAGCTGAATGAGACAGTTTCAAATACCAATGGTGAAAATGTCACCCTGGAGCTCATCCTTCGTAACATCTCCCTCCAAGATGGAGGGGACTATGTTTGCATTGCTCAGGACAAAAAGGCTAAAACACAGCACTGCCTGGTGAAGCACCTCACTGTTCAAGGTAGGGACCTCTTACTTTACTGAAGCAAAATGAGTGGTTGTGTATGAAAACAACTGCAGTAGTGGCAGTTTTTGGTATGTTCAGGCTTTGCATGTGTTTGATTAATGGTGTGCTCAGTTTGTTGAATAGATTTAAACCAGTTGTTGTAACACACTCTTCTGTGGTTTGTCCAGGCAGCAGGCACTGTTTCATTAATACCAGTGAGGAAACACTGACTGAGCTGCTGCACTGTGCAAGGAGATGTGTTTGGCTTCTGCTGAAGTAATGTGTTTAGCTCAGTAACTTCTCAACTTTACTTTTCAGAACACATTTTTCTCTGTAGCTGTAAACACACGTGTAGTCATAGCATTAATGGTGTTGCTTTGTGTGACTGACTCTCGAGTTTGGAGAAGTGCCTATAATTTAAAACTGCCATGAGTGATGCTGGTATTCAGGCACAAGCAATGCAAGCTGATAATCAGTCAGCTTTCCACAAAAATAGTGATGACTTTGCTTTGGGACCTAGATGTCTAGGTTGATTAGGCAAATTCAGGAAAATACTTATGCATGTTCATGGCCTGTCCTGAAAGGATATTTAATGGACCAAGAGTGTCAAACCTCTCCTAGTCCATTTCTGGACACAGAAATGCAAGGGAAGCAATTTCTCAACTACTCCCTCTTCCCTTAGCAGCCTGAGCAGTTGCAAATTAGATCAGCTAAAGCAGGTTATATCAATACTGTTGAAATTTTCTTGGCTATTATAATTTTTTCATGTCATGTGGAAGTTGAACTATGATCTTAACATGAACACTGTGGCTCTTGGTGTAATAAAAGGATTTGAGGCTTTGTTAGTGGGACATGAACTGCTGCAACTGAAAAAAACGGATCTTTTTCTTAATAAACAGTAATTTTACTGTATTTTCAAACCAACAGAGCCCATGGCACCCACACTTGTTGGAAATCTGGAAAATCAAACAACAAATATTGGTGAAACTATAGAAGTGTCATGTGCAGTGAATGGCATTCCTCCTCCAAGCATCATGTGGTTTAAAAATAACGAGACACTTGTGGAAGATTCAGGTGAGGATTGCTCATTTACTATTATCATTAAAAGGCTTTCTTTCACGGGACTGACTGCTGATTTTCACCATGAAAAGTTTTATTTTGAATTTTTAACAAAAAGTGGCATAAAAATAGCAAAGCTAAGAATCCTGTTTTTTCCCAGGTATTGTTTTGAAAGACGGGAACAAAACACTAACCATCCGTCGAGTGAGGAAAGAAGATGGAGGGCTGTACACCTGCCTTGCATGCAATGTCCTCGGATGCAGCAAAGCAGTGGCTTTTTTCTCAGTGGAAGGTTGGTGTTAGCTTCTTTCCAGATCGTGCATAAAATCTTTAGAATAACTAGAAGGAAAATCTGCTGGCTATCCTGATGAGGAGTTCTGAAAATATACTATTAAATTTGTGAAAGGTCCTGACCATTCCTGTCAAGCTCAAATTGGGTGCTGTCATAGCTGTTGAGGTCGATGCTTTCTTTTCCACTATGCTGCTTAGAGCTTTTCAACAAAAACTGGATCTATCTTACTTGTGGTTGCAAAGAAAACTCTGCCAATCTATGTTGCATGCAAGCCCATACAACAGAGCTACGTAAACGTGCAGATACCCTGGGGCATCTCTGTTGTCTAGGTAACATAATTGTCATACTGTGTTTTTTAGCATAGTATGTTGTACCTTTTAAAATTATGTCATTGCTTTCACAGCATCTAAGGAAAACATAGTGAAGACTTCTTGCAGTCTGTTGTGATTGCTGTCCCATTTCAGTGAAACAGGTAGTGATTTTGAGTGAGGGGACTCCAGCCTTGGTCCATGACACTCTGAAAGCAGCATTTGTGAGACCCATGTTTCACTTGTTCCAGTCCTATACCAAAATACAGCTTGCAATGACAAACAGTAAATGGTAGCAAGAGGTTAGTCTGCAGTGTGGATAGCTGGGACCACAATGGACTTTTCACTAAGTGTTGCAGCAAAAAGCCTCAAACTAAAAGCTCCTTGCTCTTGATATTAGTTCATTCATTCATTCTTAGTACATTTGCATGCTTTAGTCACTGAGCCCTTCACAAATCTCTGTCTTTAAAGGTCAGGGTGTTTGTCTGATCCATACCATTAAGGTAATTAAAGCAATATCATGTTATTCTTATAGGTCCCTTTAGAATATTTAGATGCTGGGCAAAATGTTTAAATGGGGTGGAAATTATCTTGCAGATGACGTCGATGTAGATTTCAGCTGATGTGGTAAATATGGCTGGGGCACATCTGTAAAGGTTTGAAATTTGTGTAGGACATACTGTTTCACTCCAGAAAATTCATAGTGCAGCTCATGGGGGTCGTGCAATGGAGTGTGCTGCTGTGTAGGAAAATCTCAGTGGTGTGAGGGATGAAATACAGGAGCATGATGTGGCAAACAGGGGCTGAAGAGGAGACCTATGTCTGTGCACTTAAAGGTGTTCAAATGGTATCTGCTGGCCACTATTTTATGGGAAAAGGAACATTTTAAATAAGACCTTATTATCCTGTGTTCTTGTAGAACTAGGAGAAAATGTAGAACCACATTTTTCATGCCCCAGCTGAATGATGTCAAGAGACAAGAGGGAGATTGTTCTCTAGGTCATTCTCACAGCTCTTTATTTTCTATATGATGAGGGTGTTTTTTTGGTTTCTAAAGAAAGACTAATTACTTTTTGGTATTCTAAAACAATTCTTTCTTTCCAAAATGTAGATTTTACTTTTTTATATTTGCCAAAGGTCCAGACACTGTCCTTGGAACAAAGTTGATGCTGAGAAATGTCATGGTGTGTAAAACAGCACGAAACTGTAATATTCCTACATAAACCCCCAAGCTTTCTGTTTTGTTTTGCTTTCGTTTCCTTGCTCCATGTTGCACTTTTAAAACGAACCTTCAGAACAACGACCTCCATTCTTTACTTTAATGAATGAACAAAACAAATATGCTTCCAACTATCACTCAAATATTCATTTATTTCTTCCCAGGCGCTGAAGAGAAAACAAATCTGGAGCTCATTATCCTGGTTGGCACTGCAGTGATTGCCATGTTCTTCTGGTTGCTTCTTGTAATCATCCTCCGGACCGTTAAGCGGGTAATGAAAAAATTCTCATACCATCCTATCAGCACTGGTCTTGCATGACAAATGAGAGCTGACTTGAGGCCTTTTGTGTTGCTTCTTTCCATTGTTCTTAAATCAACAGACACATTTTTTCACTCCATGCCATAACATTCTTGCCTGGAACTGGGGGCGCAGAAATTTGTTTTTAATTGAACAGGCCCTTGCAAGAGAAAAATGTTTCATCTGGTTCTGTTTATTTAAAAAAAAAAAAAAAGAGAGAGAGAGAGACAGAAAAAAAGTGCAAGTAATTAACAATGATCACACTCATGATGACATGGTGTAGCGAAATGGTAGGCTGGCATTTCTGGGAACTAATGAAATACTCTAAAGTGAGAAAATGGCATTTTGCCTGCACTCTGCCAGCAAAAAACTGTGCAACTGCAACTAATACCATTTTCCAGGCCAACGGAGGGGACATGAAGACTGGCTACTTGTCAATCATCATGGATCCTGATGAAGTCCCTATAGACGAGCACTGTGAGCGGCTCCCATATGATGCCAGCAAGTGGGAGTTTCCCAGAGACCGGCTGAAGCTAGGTGAGTTTTCATTGCATGGGCCATTTAGTGTGCTGGGGGGTGTTTCAGGTCCTGGCTCAGCATGGGACTGCTCTGCTGCATGATCCCTGGGTGGGCTAGGTGTCCCCATAGGATATGATGCATCCTATCTACATTTTAAGTCCTCTTGTTAATTTCTGCTTCATGAACTCATTTTGGAGTAGCTTTTTTATTCTACCACTTTTTCCTGCTGTATCAAGTGAATATGTTTGTGTTTTCACTTCAAGGTAAACCTCTTGGACGTGGAGCTTTTGGCCAGGTCATAGAAGCAGATGCATTTGGAATTGACAAAACTGCTACCTGCAAAACAGTGGCAGTGAAAATGCTTAAAGGTAAAAATAATGACTAGAACTTCAACTTGAATATACAGTATAGGGGTATTTGTCAACACTATAACCATTGTACCCATCATTGTAAAAGTTAAGGTTAATGGCTGTTATCATGAAGCAATGATTAGTGAAAGTACATGCCTTTCCCTCATTGAAAACTGGAGCAATGCAGCAGTGTTTTCCTAGCCACTGCTTTATAATTCTACTTAGGTTCAGGACATAAAGTTGCTCCTGCAATCAATTTGCATGTGTCCCTTATGCCTCCTTGTTGGAAGCTTTCTGCAAGTCTCAACACAATGGCTTAGGCACGCTCCAAACTGAGTTGTAGTTTGGAATGGCTTTCTCCTACCTTTAAATCATATTATACTGCCTCACACTTGCCACAGGGAAAATTAAATGTGTGCTTCCCAGACACATTGTTCCTAAAGAAGACATAATGGGGCAACAAAATGGGGCTGCCAGTAGCTGGGGGCTGTATTCCACCCCGTGCTGTACTGGCATAGCTGTCACAGCCTACCAGCCAACAAGGCTCCTCACTTGATGGCTGGTTAAATACCAGAAGAGAATGGGAAGGAGAATGGGAAGGAGGGCAAAACCTTTCTGTCTGTGATGCTCCTGACCTGTGTTGCTTTACCTCTGCAGAAGGGGCAACCCATAGTGAGCACAGAGCACTTATGTCAGAGCTGAAGATACTCATTCATATTGGCCATCATCTCAATGTTGTCAATTTACTTGGAGCCTGCACAAAGCCAGGAGGTGAGTAACTTCTTAGGGGGTGGGAAGGTGCTAATGAAACCCTTATTTCTTCAATTTCTGCTGCATAGACAATTGAGATTCAAAATTAAGGACTGGAAAGAGTAGTTCTTTCTAACATGCACACATACAAAAAAAATCTGATAAGAGTGAGCAGGTCCAAAGGTGGAATAAAGGTGAAGTAAGGGTGGAATAAGGGCCATGCAGCTCCATCCCTTAGTTATTCTATCACTTTGCTTTCTGTACTTGAGATCCACGTTTAAAGTGGGCAGCCCATGTGTAACAGACTTCCAAGCTGAGTCTGACACCAGATTTAACAAGTTACTCTTACTCTTGTCACCAGCTACAGGGTGACTGCAAGTTGGGACTTCCCCTCTCTGTCTTTGGATGGGCTGTTGGTGCCTACGTGTGTGTGTAGGAGGGGAGATTGCAACTTGGAGTCCAGCTCTGGGTGGATAAATCTATTTCACTTTATAATCAGAGACAGATGTTTTGTTTAGCAAATCCAGTATTACAAACTAATTTGGAAGAAATTCAATGTAAAGTAACTCAGTAATAATTTTTCAGGGAAGCTGATTTGTTGGCTTACTGTGGGATGAAAATTTAATTTGTAAAGTTCCATGACAGAAGTCAGTAGTTGGAGGAAACATAATCCATAAATATTTATTTCCTTGTTTATTCCATAATAAAATAGAGATGGCCAGTATGTGGAACCTAGGATGAAAATTTATCACCATAGCATATGCCTATATGAAATAAATTTGAACATGAAATACCATATTTAGATTGTACATTAAGGCATCTATGTCTGAAACCAAGTTCCCTGTTTTAAATTTTGAGTGCTTTAATCACCTGTAGAAAAATGCAGGGATAATTACATGTGTATTTTATTGCAGAGGTAAATTGCACTGAAGCTCTTTCAAATATTTACGTTGCATCCTTACAATGCCAATTAATTTGGCTGTTATTGGTACTTCAAATATAAGCACACCACTATACTTTTTGACATACGAAATTAAGCCCGTGATTTTCAAAATTGTGTGCTTTGTTTTCTTCCTTTAAACAGCAGAAAAAGGAATAATTTTGATGCTTTGATTAGATTTTTTTTTTATTACAGATATTTTTAAAAACCTTTGGCTACTGGTGTGCTCTTTGAACTGTGCATATTTCTAGCCAGAATTTATGCTGTGAGATAAGGTGGGATATAAATGGTCTAATGAATTGCTTTGTGTGTTATTCAGGCCCACTCATGGTGATTGTGGAATATTGCAAGTTTGGAAATCTGTCAGCTTACCTACGGAGCAAGAGGAGTGAATTTATCCCGTACAAGGTAAGGAGTCAAGGTTAACAGTGAAATGTTTGGTTTGGTGGGTTTTTTCCACACACAATGTTTCTTTTTCTAGTGCAGACTGAAGCGGCAATCCTTGGGGACACTGAAGGTCTTAGTACTTCTCATGGGAATGAGAGATGGCAAAGACATCAGAGGTCATTTAGTCTTCCCCCTGGCCCCTGCAATGTAGCTGTTTTGTTATTGTTAGCTTAAAATGTGCAAAGGAACTGGGCTTCCACTATTTCCTTTGGCAGACTATTCTACACTTGGCTGTATCTTTCAGGAAGTTTTTCTGATTATCAGCCTGAATTTTTTCCTTTCTTAGTTAAGCTCCAGACCACCTTAAATAACTGCACTCCTTGCTTAGGTATATATCCATCAGATATCCATAGGTGTCTGCCTGCTGTCACATGATTCTCTGTTCTACTGCCCCCTTGGCTCATTGCTGAACAAGGCTATACATTTCTTCTGCTGTTAACAGTTTTATATAATTGATGTAGCTCATGAGTTTACATCCAGCTTTTCCCCTCCTGAGTTCTTTTATACAAAGGAGCTCCATTGCAACACCCCTTCTACACCCTGATTTGAAAGAAGTGGGAAGATGGAGACTGGCATTTTCAAACTAATTTCTGGGCACCTCTGAGAGGAGTCTTATTTATGGAAGGCATCCATTTGGAGGATCCATGCCCTCTGAGAGGGTCAGATTGCTGTATGAAGAACTTGGCTGTGTGTGCCCAGCACTCAGGGTCACCCTTACCCTTTTCTACCCACGGCCAAGAGGGAGGCCCCTGGGCTGTACTCTGCCATGTTGGTAGACTTGAGCCTTCCTGCAGCTGCTGTGTTTAGATCAGAGCTTCTTCCCACTGCTTGCTGGCTCTCCAGGGGGTTATTTTTCTTTATCCTTGGAGACATTGTTTACTATTTTGTATTGGCAAAGGCAACTTGCTGCATCTTCTTGTGAGGTAAAAAGATAAACAAATATCTTGAGAGGCCTTGAAGAGACAGGGTTTCATGAGAGTGCTGACCCTTGCTTACACAAGCAGTAGGAATGGGATTTGGCAGTGTTAAAAAACAGCCCTGCCAGGGAAAACATCACCAAACCAAAGCAGGAGAAAATGGAAATGTTTTGGAGGATACCTGCGGGGCTGGATTCCTCCCTAGAGGCATGCAGTAGCTTGGGGGAAGAAGGAAGTAAGTCAGATTTTGATGGCTGATAGGGTTTTGGCCAAGGTAGAGGTTTAGCAGAAGGGTCTTTGCAGCAGCAGGAGGTAAAGCCATAGCAGTACAGAGAGGCTGGAGTGTATGGGAGGGTTTGGCAGCATCCATCCACATGTGTTTCACAAGTGGGCGGCACCAGGGGCTGAGGACACCAGCTCCTCAGTGTGCATTTAGTCCCTGGCATGTGGAGATGCTGCTGGGGTTTGGCTGGGAGGTTGTGAAAGCAGGAGAAAGTTGTGCTGTGGAGTGGCAGAGGGTGCTCCAGCTGGTGAACCTACATGGCCATGGGTTGGGTTTTGCTGGTACTGTCAGTGCACCAGCCCAGTGTCCCAGCCAGAGCTG
The DNA here is from genome assembly GCA_013397555.1 of Urocynchramus pylzowi. Lineage (NCBI taxonomy): Eukaryota > Metazoa > Chordata > Aves > Passeriformes > Fringillidae > Urocynchramus > Urocynchramus pylzowi. The sequence goes on along the minus strand of VZRH01004630.1, from coordinate 237,330 downwards.
GCTTGGAGCAGAGCAGCTGATCATGAGGGTTCACTGGTTGCTCTCCCTGCCTTCCCTGGTGACCTTGGCACAGACCATAGGCAGCATCACTGCCTCTCCAGCAGAAGCTTCTGCCATGCTTTCAGCTTCTGATTTTTCTCCCCCTCTCCTCATATTTCTAGACCAAATGTGCCAGATTTAGGCAGGGGAAGGAGAACTACGTTGGTGATGTCTCTTCTGACCTGAAGCAACGGTTGGACAGCATCACGAGCAGCCAGAGCTCAGCGAGCTCCGGCTTTGTGGAGGAGCGGTCCCTGAGTGACGTGGAAGAGGAGGATGGTAGGATACATCTTCTTCTGGTGTTGGAGTGTGTGTCATTGGTGGGGCTGATGAGGGGCACTGGGGACTGTGGGATTTCCAAAGTTCCCTCAAAACTGTGTGTGGGATATTCTCTGGATGACCAAAGTTCCTGAGCATGGATTATCGAGATCAGCATCCCAAACCCCTCAGCCCAGTCCCAGATAATGTCCTGTATGAAAAGGGTCTGCTTCTAGTGTGAAGCTTCTTGGAGATGTGTCTATTTAATACCCCAGAGTTTTCAGGGGATATTGCAGGGTATGAACTCCGAAGGCAGTGCAGAGAGGGATGCACCAGCATGCCAGTTGAGTTTCCCTAATGTCTACCCAGAAGTTAAATACTAAGACTGTGAAATGCTATTTGATTCGCTGCTTATTAGCAGAGAGCTTGCTTTGCCTTTCCTCTGCCCAGGTGGTCTGTCAGGAACAGGAAGCCTGAATTATCCACTCATTCAAAGCCTCCCCTGGATGCACATATCCTCTGCAGTGGTTTCACTGATGCATTTGCCATGTTCTCCTTTGGCAGATGCAGCACAAAATGCTCAGTGCTGCCATTTCAGAGGCTGCTAATTTCACCTAGGGGTGAGATCAGACTAGTTGGGAGGAAAGCCATAGCTCTACTTCCTGTACCTCTACTGCTACTAAAAATCATTTAGTGCAAAGAAAACATCAGTTATGTGAACAGGGAGAATGATCTTGCCGTTTCAATCCAATCTAATAGATAATGTCAGGCATGTACTTCATGCATTTCCACACCATCTTGGTCCCTTTCCAGTACTCCCTGGTGTAAATGTTGACCCTCTGAGCTGGAATGTTATATGAAGTATGTAGAGCTGAAGGAGCCCTTATGGTGAAGGTTTTAGCCACCAGTGTTGTAGTTCTTGGTAGATATCTGCTTAAAATCAAAAACTGAACAAAATCACAGAGTTGTTTATTTCAGCAGGAAGCAAATGCTTAGGTATCTTTGGATATTTGAGTACATTATTCCTCCAGGTTACCAGATGATGAGGTTAGGGTTCTTCTACATTAAATTAGCAGGGCTTTTTGCCAAATCAAAGTCTTTCTCCCTATGGCATATTCTTTCCTCATAAAGACTAGGTGGGGCCTCCCTCTCCTTGGTTTCTAAATTCATCTGCTGAAACCAGAGAAAGCTTTACTGTCCTAGGAATTTGAGAGCTGAATTTCAGTTGTTTTTCTTTTGGAGTTGTTTCTTTTGGGATTGCAAATCTTTCCTCTGGAAATAAGCAAGGAGGCCAGCGTATAACCAATCGTCTCAAAGTTTATTTTGCACAAGACTAGTTTGATGTAAAATGGGTTGTTAGTGATAATTATATAGCTAAAAAAAGTGCTTGATTTGCTCTTCCAGTCCAGCGTAGCATGAGGCTCGACTTTTACCTAACATAAGGATGGACTTTTACCTAACAAACAGTTATTGGTGAAATCAGTGACAAAGGGCATGTTTGACTGTCATCTGATTCTTTGCAGCTGGTCCTGAAGACCTTTGCAAGAACCCTTTGACCATGGAGGACCTCATCTGTTATAGCTTCCAGGTGGCAAGGGGAATGGAGTTCTTGGCTTCACGCAAAGTAAGGAACTTCTCAGGAAGAGTGGCATGTTATTTATTTGACTGCAGGAAGTAATGCTGTAGGTCTATAGAAGGAAACAGCATGTTCATCTTTGGACTGGCAGTCATCCACAACATTTTCTTTTTGCTCTAGGACATACCCAAATCATTAATACTATGGAGTGAAACAGCCCATGCATTTATTGACACAAATGTTAGTGATCTGTATAAGGTTTATGGGCCACCAGTTCATAGAGGAATGGGTAAATGGTTGGAGGAGGGGAACTGACTTATAAGGACAATTAAAGGAATTAGGGACAAATCCCTGGTAACAGGAGCTAAACAAGAGTAAAGGATTTTGCTCTGAGGAGGTTGCTTGTACCTTGTGCACTGGGATTCGAAAGGCAGTGTGAGGAGAGACAATACTCAGCTATGAAACTTGTTTGGATGACTCCTTGGAGAATCTCTTGCCAAGGACACCCTGGCAGTCAACAGCACCTCACCTGCATTTTGTCCTTCTAGAAGTATTTTTCTGTGGTTTGAGTCTAAATATGTAGGGTACGTGTTCCAAAGGATGACATTTCCAGCAAGAGTGAGGAATTGCCTGCAGCTGTATAGAAACAAAAAACACTTAGAAATGGGAGAAGAAAGCAGAAGCAGGAAATACAACATTGCTCTAGGTGTTAGGTGCAGGCTAGGTGTTAAAGAGCAGACTTCAGAGTCTTTTTCTAAAAACGTGCTTTTGTCTGCTTCTCATATACATCCCAACTGATGTGCAAATGTAAAAATACCTCCTTCCAGAATTTGCAGTTTCAATCCATAGTAGAAGCAAATCTGAAGCAACTTTCAGAGCCTGATTTTTTTTTTTTACTTCAGGCTATTGAGACTTGAGTTTTGAAGTGTTTGGGTTGTTAACTAAGCTGCTGTTCTGCATAGGTAGAGATGTGGACTTCTTTCTCTGTAGTAAAGGTTAATTTGTGTTGGAATCAAGTCAGCATTTTAGTGTGGTGTTTTTCAGAGAAATAGTGGAGTACACAGATTTGAGTGAACCTAAGTAAATCTAAAGGTAATCAGATCTGAACCTGTTTTGTGTTAGCTTCTTAGGATAATTAATTAGCTAACTTCAAAGGCCCTCTCTGCACAGTGGATAAACAGACATATGTTTGGACTTGGGAACACAAGTCTCCCTGTGCCAAATCAGTTGTGACCATCAAAAAAGCACTTAAAATCAGCAACTGTTGATGCTGAGGTTTCTTTTTCTTAAAAGGTTTTAAGAATTATCTGGCCTTTGAGGGTAGGAGAGCACATATGTGAAAGAAATCAGCCCTGTGGACAGAGCTGTGACGACAGGCAGCACATGAAGTTGTTTACTTCTCTTTGCAGTGCATCCACAGGGACCTGGCTGCTCGTAATATCCTCTTGTCAGACAATAACGTGGTCAAAATCTGTGATTTTGGCTTGGCTCGAGACATCTACAAAGACCCAGATTACGTCAGGAAAGGAGATGTAAGTTTCAGATTATCTGTTTGATTGAGAATTAATATGAAATCAGGACTTTTTTCTTTCTTTCCCTTAAAGAGATTTTTGGAAACTCAGTGTTTTGCTAAACTGTGATACCATTTTGTTTATGAAATTGCTTTCAGGCCAGACTACCCCTAAAATGGATGGCACCAGAAACCATTTTTGATAGAGTATATACCATTCAGAGTGATGTATGGTCCTTTGGAGTTCTGCTGTGGGAAATATTTTCATTAGGTGAGTCACTTTAATTTTACTGAGCCATCTCTAAACAAAAGAGTCTGAGGAAAGCAGTTAAAGTGTTCTTGGAACCTCTGTAGCATTTTCTTTTTACTTCTTGAAAAATTCCTGTATATTTTCTCCATCAAAATAAAATACTCACATTTTCTTTAAAATGCAAATGTAGGAACATAGGCTTGAAATGCTTCTTCATACAATTTCAGTATGTGATGATGTGCCTCATTTACTCAGTCAGTTGCTGTTTCCATCATAAATATAAATTGTTTGCATATACAAATACTCCAAATTGTCTTATTAACACAAACCATAGCAAGTTATTTGCTTGAAAATTAATCCCAAAATTTAAGAGTCTAATGCATTAAAATTACTGTTGCTTTAATTTTAGGTGCATCACCATACCCTGGAGTGAAAATTGATGAGGAATTTTGCAGAAGACTGAAAGAAGGAACAAGAATGAGAGCACCAGACTATACAACACCAGAAATGTAAGAAACTCTTCTTCCATCTGCCCACATTTACCCCACACTATTAGCAGGTGCAGGAGCAAGCAATAGGTGTTGTTTTCTTCAGGCTGGTATTTTAATTGGTTTTGTCATTCCAGGTATCAGACAATGTTGGATTGCTGGCATGGAGATCCTAAGCAGAGACCAACTTTTTCAGAGCTGGTAGAGCACCTGGGGAATTTACTGCAAGCTAATGTCCGTCAGGTATGTGACCTGTGTTCTCTGGTTGCTAAAGCCAGAATCTGTCCTGTCCTGCCAGCCATCACAGCATTCCATAGCTGGGTACTGTCTGCTGGAGCTGTCAGGGATCCTGGGCTTCTTCTACTGCCCCCATTACTGACCAGCAGCTGGGTCTCTGACTAGCAGAGAGTGACTTGTGGTGTAAAGATCCTAGAGGTAGTGTTGTGGTAACCAAAAGCCACTCTGCCCTGCCAGCAAAGCTTCCTGTGACACTACTGCTGTCTTTGCTGGGGAGTTGTTGGCACAGGCTCAGTTCCCTGCTCTGCTGCTGATTTCTCTGCACGCTGCAGACACATTCCAGCAGGTAGCTCCTGTTGATCTTAATGTGCCAAGATGGTTATCTTTGTGTATGTGAGGGTGTGGGCTGCAATGCTTTTAATGGCTGTTCTGGAAAACAAGGATACAAGAACTTCATTGCCTGTGAGCAGCTCCATGCAAATCAATGTATTGAGGCATGACCTGTGTGCAGGCATTGCAGTATGAGAGCCCACTGTGACCAGGTGGGGACATGGGCCTCCCTTCCAAGCTCTCCATCTTGTGGCTTCCTCTTCAGTTACTACGGAAGTGGACAAGGCCAGGGCAACAGATGTGAGAGCCCAGTGGATGAAGGAGGGTGGATTTGGCTGTGTGCTCCATATTAGACAGACTATCCCTTTCTAACCTCTTGGTGGCAATGGGAATTACACTGCCCTTCTAAACTGTCGGGTTCATTTTCTTTGTGGCATTGGGATTCAAACATTAATGAGACCTACTTTTATTTTTTCAAAGACATCAATAAAAAGTCCAGTTTATACATTATGTTACAGTATATAATATAAAAATCAAATTTTTTAAAAAATTAAAACTACTTGGAAGTGGTTCTTATAATCTTCCTTCTTTTAATGTAGCTGCTCCTGCGAAGGTGGAGCTGTTTTATTAAACTGTTCATAGTTTAATAAAACACCCACACTGTTGGGCTGGTGCATTCTCCATGTATGTGCATGTATCTGTTTATGCCTGTGTGTCTCTGTAGCCTATTTAATTTTTGTGTTTTTTCACTGCATTCTACAGGATGGTAAAGACTACGTTGTCCTTCCTTTGTCAGTATCATTGAATATGGAAGAGGATTCGGGTCTCTCTCTCCCGACTTCACCTGCTTCCTGTAGGGAGGAAGAGGAAGTCTGTGATCCTAAATTCCATTATGACAACACAGCAGGAATTAGGTATTTTATATGGTGGACATCCTACTGGGGCCTCTGGGAAGGGTTTGTTCATGCTGGGGGAAGGGAAAATGAAAGGAAGAGACTTCAGCTGCCTGGTCCATATTTAACCTTCTCCATAGGGATAAGAAGGAATTTGTAAAGCTTTTGTAGGCAAAAGCTAGTTTCTTACCTTCCCAATTAGTGATTTTCTTATTTATTTTTATTGTTGCTACCCTTTCAAGACTTGGTATCTCATTCAAAAACAAACAAACAAAAAAAGCAAAAGCCATGAAAATATCTGTTGTCTGTTTTTTAAGAAGCAGAACATATAGAAGGTTTTACTGGTCCAATTCAGATGTGTTCGCAGTGTTCTTGTGTTGCAGCTGCCAAGAACATTAATGATGATAGATCTAACATTAATAACCTCTCTGGCATTTCTCCTCCTAAAGTGAAGCATTGGAAAACAGCTCATGAATTGATAGCCAAGAGGAATGTGACTTAAATAGTGTTGTCGCTGTTTTTTGTCCTCTGCTTCCTTCTGGTGGGCTCGTAGGGCATCCACAATGGTAGATGATGTTGGGTATCGTGGTGACTTTCCAGTAAGGAGTTTGTACTAATGCACTTCAGGGGCTTATGTTGGACCCCTTTGAGGATCTCTGGCTTGGGATGTAAGAGAGAAAGGCATTTTCTCATCCAGTGCAGCCACTGAGATGCTGGGAACCCTGGATTGTTCAGTGCAATCTCAGAAGAAGGAGGGTAAAAAGAGCGATGCGACCATCAGGGTGGAGAGGGACTCTTTTCGCAGGTTTCATGTGATTTCCTTAAAGCAGAGCACTCTGCCTCACTGGTATTATACTGCTGGTATTATAACCACCATGATGGAGTTCCCAATGATTTGGGGTAGAGCAGGATAACATTTTTATGTGGTCCTAGAAAAGACTACTTAGGTACAATGCATTTCACACTTCAGTTGAACTTACGGTCCTGCAGCTGAACTCTCAAGCCCATGTTTTAGTAGTGGGGCAGTTCAAATTATGCATGTTTAAAAGACAAAAAGGCATGATTTAGCACTGAAAACATCACACTTATTTTCCAGTTTTAATCCTTCCCCATTTCCTGTTATGAACATTAGTAAAAGTACTCTGTCAACATTTTAAGGAGACTTTGAATCTCTTTCTCTTGTCTTACATTGTGACACGATTGTGAAAGCACTTGTGGCAACCATGCTAGGAGAGGCAAAGTGAGGAGGTTAAGTCATGCTTAGGGGATTTATTCTTATGTTCTGGTAGCTGAAAATGATTTTCTAGGCATGGATCTTGCTATACAGGTAGTAGAAAAGATTGATCTGTTTGGAGATGTCTTTTTCAATCTTCACAAAAGTACTAACTATGAAAAAATGTAATCTCTAAATCAAAGCTGGAGGAGGATAGCAAGCACAGGGAAAACATGGAGAATATTAAAGAATGTTTAGATTGTTGATATAAATTAAAATCAGCAGGACCTCCTAACATCTTCCATATTTGTCTTAGGAAATAGATGTGCAGTTTCTGAATCTTGAAAGATTGTCATTAAAAACAGTCAGGTGAGGTATAACAGAGTTAGTGTAAATTGTAAAGACAATGCCTAATCTTAGAAAGAAGATAAAAAGTGTAATTCTGCGATTTGTTTAATTTGAATTCTAGGAACAATCCTGGAATAAACATTTAGATAAATAATGTAAATGCCTACAGGAAAACAAATTAACTACAAATAGCCAGCATGGATTTGTCAAGAACAAATCAAGTCAAAATAATCTAAGTTTCATTTTTAGGGAGAATAATTGACCTGGATGATACCAGAGAAGATGCATTTTGATGCATCTAACCCTTGTAGGCTGTCTCTTGTCTGGGCTGAGCAGAGTTGGGTCTCCCATACTTAGGAGGTCATTCAGATCAAGAGGCTGGGCTTCTCAGCCCTCATCACCCGGGAAAACTGGCCATGCAGTTCTATGCCTATGTGTATGTTTAATGCAGGCACACAGGGAGCTTCCAAACACACAAGGCAAGTTGTGGAATGAACTTCTAGTTGTACAAGATCAGGTTGTCCAGGAGGGTGCATGGACTAGATTGTCCATTTGATCATTTTGGTCCTGGAAGTGTTGGATGGTAAATAGATTAGATACCACTGCAAAGGAGCAGAAGACATGGCCAATACAGAGAGCTTGAAAGAATTGGTTTTAAGTTTAGGAAGAGAAAATTGAGAGGGAATATAGTAACCATTTTCAGTATATGAAAATTTGCTCCAAAGAGGGTGTTAAAGAATTGTTCTGTGCCCCCAGCATTTGGACAAATTTTATTTGAGCAAATACTTGAGTTTAATATTTGAAAAACATTCTGAATTGTGATTGAGTACCTGAGCAGGCTACTCAAGGAACTTGTAAAATCTCCACCAATTTAAATAATTGTCTATTGGAAATAAGCAGGATTCAGCATAGCTGGACTCAATGGTGAGAAAAGGGGGGGAATGATGCTCTTGATTGTCTCCAGCTTTGCACTTCAATTGGATGCAGGTTACTCTACTAACTACAAGGCTTTTCCTTTGTTAGCTGTTATGAACACAGATTTGCCCCATTTAACTGGGACACCATCCATTTAATTCCATTTTCACTTAGGCAGAAAACTGAGGGTGCTGTTTTGTTTAGTACTGCAGCAGTGCCGTGCTGTATTAGTACCTCCATGAAAGTCAATTTTATTTTTTTGTCCAATATTTTTTATGGATGTCATCCTGAACCAGAGGGCTTCTTTTGGAGAAGAGCCTTCAAGAGAGATTTAGCACTCCCTGTCCTGATCCCCACGGCTTAAGGGCAGCAGTGTGCTGAGTCTGCTGTTGTTGTCCTAGGTCCAGCCAGGGGTCTCAGAAGTGCAGTCCAAAGAAAGAGACACACGTCTGTGCTCCAGGCTTCTCTGTTTATTATAGTTCTAAGCAAAGCTTGCAGGAAGTTAAGCCCTCCAGTGTAAATGAGGAAAGAAGCTGTTTTCTCAAAGCCATTTCTTAGAATTTGCTCAGAGATCAATATTGTCAGGAGCAAAAGGTCAGAAATATGCCACTTTCTAGGCTGTTCATCCCTTTCAATAAATAGATATTTTGAAGTTTGCATAATATGTTTTGACAAAAGGATTAACTTCTCTGAAGAGAGATAAAAGGATTCTGATATCATTGTGCTGTTTGCAGCCAAGTTGTGGATAGTGGACACAAATTTTTTTGTTTTGTTTTCTTTGCAGTCAGTACCGACAAGGTAGCAAGAGAAAAAGCCGCCCTGTGAGCGTGAAAACATTTGAAGATGTCCCATTGGTAACCACTGTAAAAGTTGTTCAGGAGGTGAGTTTGACTATTTATACATACTTTCCTTCTGTTGATAATTTTTTTTTTTTGGTGGTTTTACTCTTTTTCCATTTAATGCTTTTCCATCACCTTTGCAGGAAAACCAGACAGATAGTGGGATGGTTCTTGCATCTGAAGAGCTGAAGGCATTGGAAGAGAGTGAAAAACAAGTGAAAATACCCTTTAGGTAAGGCTTGGGCTGCACATAGAATTGAATATGACCTTTTACTGAATCAGTCTTCTGAGTATGTCAGAAGACTGATGATTGGTTTCTAAAATTGTTTGGAAGAAAAAATCTTTTCTTAAAGTATTTTCAAAAACAGAAAGCAAAATTGTGCCCAATGTACCTGGTCATCTGCATTTGGTAGTAGGAGAGGGGAGCCTCAGTCAGCACCCAGAAAGGACCCAGCTGCAATAGCATCAACCACCCCTCGAAGGTACTAAGCTGGTGCACACAATTGAGCACATGAGGACCTGTCTGAACTGATGAACAGCTCTTTTTGCTTGCTTTTTCTTTTTCTTTTTTTTTTTTTTTTTTAAGCTAGCACTCAAGTTTTCAGGATGTACATGGGTGTATTTTCAGAGAGTTGTACAGGGGCTTCATTGTGCAGTTCACAGGAAGCACAGTGGCATTCGTGGAGCTGAAACCTCATGTATGCTCTCTGAGAGCTTCTCAGGAATTATTTTTTTCCAGGACAACTTCAGTGCAGATGAAGATATACCACAGTTACAATTGTACCACAGCTGAAGTAAAGCCTCTAAAAGCTTTTTCTCCATTTCATCTGCGGTCGCAATCTAACTCCTTGTATCGTCATAAAATTAAACATCTTTTTCGTGCATTAGTGAAGTTAGGGCATAGGAAAAGGTCTTTCCTTATAATCAAATGCATGTTTAAAAAGGCTTGAAGCCAGGTTTAAGAACAGCCCTGTGCTTTGGTTGCTGCTGTGACGGAAAGCAGCTGCCATCCTGAGTCACCCACCTGCCCTCCAGAAGACAGCCCCCACAGCTCTCTCAGCCCTGTTTCTGATTGCTTTCTGCAGCACGCTGGCGCCCAGCAAGAGTAACGAGTCCGTCATGTCCGAAGCCTCCAACCAGACCAGCGGGTACCAGTCTGGGTACCACTCGGACGACATGGACACCACCGTCTACTCCAGCGAGGAAACGGAACTCTTGTGTGCCCAGGAGGCCTCGCCCCCGCTCGGCCGCGCTCACGGGCTCCCCTACGAGAGCCCCGCGCCGCTCTAGGCTGTAGCTGGCAGCTCCAGCTCCCCCTGGGATGTGCCTTCGTTGCCTGGGCTGGTGGGATTCAGGTTTGATGTATTGAAAGATGGCATCCGTGGCACTAAGAAAAGACGTTTATTTTTCCTGAAGGTGATGCAGAAGCATCTGGCAGCAGCACTGCGCCGTGCCAGGCTGGGGCTCTTTCCTCAAGAGACGCTGGTGGCTGAGGCTGCAAAGCCCTGGCCATGGTGGGGCTGTGCCAGCCCCATGGCAGAGGCTGAGCCTGGTGATGTCGAGCATCTGCCTGATGCAGGCAGCATTCGACTTAACTGTTCCTACTTGTACGAAATAATGGCACATCCCTGCTTTTGTGGGGGTTTTTTTTTGTTTGTTTTTCCCCTTGTGGCTGGACTCCAGGAAGGAAACAGCACGGCACTGGCTTCTTGTTTCTCAGAGTTATTCCTTGCTTGTACCTTCACAAACAAAAAAAGGAACCTCCAGCTCAAGGCTCTGGCACTCTGACGGCCTGAGACTAAACATAGGCTGGGCTAAATATAGGTGGGGGTGATGGTCTCTGTCCTTGGCAGAGGAAAAAGGCTGCTGTACAAGTCCTCATGAGTTGTATTTTCTCAGTGAAGCTGGTTAGTAGGGAGAAGGCAGAGCACTGAGCCAAGTGATGGGACTCAAATAGCAGGGCTGTGCCTGACCTCTGAGGATGGCTCTGCTCCCCTTTCATCCCCAGCACCCTCACTCAAGCCAGATGCCTACCTGCCTCTGAGCTGCCTGAAACTGCTGCAGAAAATATTCCCCTCCCCCCAGATCACCACTTGGGCAGCCTCTGCAACAGGTAGAAAAGGCAATGTCATTTACCCTAGGACCACAGGAAGCACTGTGGTTCTGGTGGGGCACCCTACCTTCTCGTTCCCCCTCCCTCAGATTTAGGTCTGACTCTTTCACTTTGAAAACTCAAAGTCTGTTTGCAGTGGCAGAGATCTCAGTTTGTGTAGCCTTGGCAATCCGTGACTGGTTTCATGGCAGCTCCGATCTTCTCCGAGTGATGAAATTGTGCCTAATTGTTGGACAACTTCTTACCTGTGCTCTTGTAGTCCCAGAACTCTATTGATAGACACAAGGAGGACTACAAGATTTAAAAATGTAAAGCTATTTCTACTGAGTTCTTTTTGTATTTTTATAAGTATTTTTTTGTTTGTACTTACTATAATGTCAAATGCTGGGAACCATGAATATAAGGCATATACAGTATTTATAGCCTCTTTATGTAGAAATAAATGTAATATATTAAAATATAAATATATATTATATAACAGATATTTTGCTATTCACATTTTGTATCAGTGTTCTGTAGCATTGCAAAGGTCACAAAAATTTTTAATAGCTAAAACTTTTCACTTTATTAAAAGGGACTGGAAATTTAAAGCTGGGGGCTACAAGTAGGTTTGTTTTCTTTTGTTATATCCTTTCTGTTGACAGGGAAGATTCTAAAGTGCTACTTGTTGCAAGTCTACAAACGTGTAGTAGGCATGTGTAGTCAAGAAACTTCAGTGATTTTTAGCAGTTGGCAATAAATACCTTTAGAGAAATGGCTAGAGGAAGAGACTGCTTGTATGAGCTGAATCTCCTCTGAAAGAGTTTATTATGTTTGTTTGGGGATTGTTGATCTAATTGTATTGTGGCTTTTGCCTGGGGAGTGGCATTTTCCCTTAAAGCCTTATTCATCTTTTCCCACTTTTGTTTCTCCTAGCTCACTTCTCACAGACTAAATGTTGTCCCTGCTCTTGTGCAGTGAAGTCTTCCTTTATTTTAAATTTGTACTTAAAGCTCCTACCTTTTCGCTCTGTTGTCCAGTTTTTGATTTTCTCTTCTGCACTGTGTAGGCCTTCATTCTGAGGGCAAGGCTGTCCACTGCTAGGGACATAACAGTATATGCTAAAAAACAGTGCAAGGGAAGTTAAGCCACAAACTGCAGACTTTAATTCAGCTTCTCTTTATTGCAGTTTGAAATGAGACAGGCTACTGCATAGTTTGTCTAGGAAGTGAGAGATCTCACTGCTAAATTCTTCTCAGGCCGAACATGGGGGTAATGCTTTCTACACATTATGTGCATTACCCAAATACAAGGCTATGAGATGTCAAGCTGTAAATGTTACTCCATTGTTCCCCCTTAATATGAAGCATTTTATAGCCAGGAAATCAGGAGCAAGGAGATCAGATAGAAAAAAAGGGAGAGGCTTCCTAGATCATGCATAAGGGCTTCTAGGAAGGATTTCATGTATATATTTGACATTTGTCTTGCTTCCCAGGCAAGAGTCTAGCCAGCAGAGTATGCTCAACAGACAATGCTACATCCTTTAACATCCCCCCTCTGCAATATTTTTCAATATCTTTAATGAAAGTGCTCTTCTATGTATTATTACACAATGGACATGAAATACTGGCAGGACCTTGATGAGCCATATGTTGGAGAGTCCTGACACTGAGGTGGAGATGGAGATATGTCACTGATATCCATCTGCCCTAGACCTGCATTCCTCTAAGTTTGGGATGTTAAATTTAGACATCTCATTTTGTATTTTTTCTCCCTGTCCATCTTGGTGCAACACACCATATGTGCCACATACAAACAGTGAGATGCTTCCCTGTGTGTCCATGGTGCCTCTGAAACAGCCTCCCACCACAATGCAGGCTGATGAAGTTTCAAGACATAGCCATATCAGTTACTAAGTTCACACTTACAATCCTTGTCAGCCAGTTCAACTCTCTTCTGGGCCCAAATAGTTTTAAATATGCCTGGGAAATGTGGCAACTAGCACACACCTGCTTTAGGAAAGGAAATTAGTTTCTAAAAAAAAAAAAAATCAACCCAAACCATATATTCACTGTCAGAAGCAAGCAAAGGTTCTATAAATGCATTCATATCTTTGGCATCCAGTAACACAATTCTTTCCTTAAACCATGGCCATTACATCCTTTAAAACACCTGGACTTTTTGTTGTATTTTGAATACAGCACATTCAGCTAAACCCTAGTCATTCCACATCTGTCTTTGAGATGCTTTAAATTCCAAAAAGGTTATTTTCAATGAAACAACAGACATATAATGCACAGATTTGCAAATGCCCTGCAAACCAGTCCCAGCTTTATCTCTATCCTGCAGCCATGCAGCAAAGCATCAACATTTGGATCAGCATCCTTATCCGTGAAATTCAGCCTGGATCTGAGCCCAGGGAGCTACAATAAATAGAAGGGACACTTAGGAAATCTGTATCCAAACATATCACTGTGAGCAGCTGGGTTGGAGTGAGGAGAAACAGTGATGGGATTGACTCCTCTTGTTCAGAGGAACTGCCAGAGTGGGCAGTAACTGCTGGTGGGTCAGGAAGTGGGGAATCAAGCACAGCCATGCCAGAAATAGGCAGTTTCATGGCTTGGAGATAGCTGATGTCAGCTCTTATCAGTGTAAACACAGCTCACCTGAAGAATGCAGGGGTGTTCAAGAATAGTAGGAAGGTCCTTCTCCTTGCAAGAGATACTGTCAAATGTATCTCATCCTTTGCATGGAAATGTCTTGGCAAATCCAGTCCTTGCCTAAGTCCTTTTCTTATTAATGCATCTCCAATTGCAAACAAGTGCATTTTACATGAGAAAAAAAGCATTAGGATGATACTCCATGTCTTCTGATGTGGTCATCCCCAAAGACCATGCCTGGATACTTTAAGGACAGAATGCTTATTAATTCTAAAAGCAGTGTGCGACTAAAATCACTACAATTGCAGAGCTGCTGACATTGGGGACAAAAATTTCCTCTTCATGGCATCTCTTTTTATGGTTCCAAGGCTGGAAAACATAACTGGGTAGCATGGATAGCCTCCAGATATAAAGCTGGAATTTGCTATTTTTATGTGAAACATTCCCAAACCATGAATCATCTGAGGTTTCCCCTCATCACTGATACTTGAGTACACACCCTGTGTTACCTCGCAGTATGGGACCTCACAGAGCAACAGCAAGGGCAAGGAAAACAAAGTTAACGTTTGTTCTTTCTAATTGACAAATTTATTAGGGACAGAAGTTAACCAACAAAGACCTTTTCTTTGGACTTCAGCCCTGTATTTTTATTCTGCCTGGCTGAGTGTTGCATTCTGTGTTGTAATATATGTCCTCAGCTCCTCAACCCCTGACATTCAGGCTGATTAAGTCCCAGAAGGTCATTGGGAAACATAGCAGGAGCTTGTAACATATGGTGCTGATAAACATCTCAGCATCAGAGATAAGGAGCTGCTCAGTGTAATCTTAGGAAGCTCAGGTTTTGTTGCCATAAAACTGTACAATGTAAAGCCTAATCCCTACACAGGTTTAATTAGCTGCTAAACATATCAGATTCATGATGAAGGGTGTTCTGGTTACCTAGACATTGTTCACTGGCTGCCACCAGTTGGTTCAAATGTGAAGTATCTCTGCCCTGCAGCTTGTTAGGATGACATGTTATGGTGAATGATGACTGCTTTGTAAGTTTTGGGGTGGAGTGGAGGGGGGGAGGAAATGAATTCAATTTCCAGACCCAGCTGTAATGTCAGACACAGCCTCTGGTGCCACGTAAAACGGCAGTGCCATGTGGTTTCCTAAGTCCTGGTCAAAAAAAAAGACTTCTTCAGAAGGTGGAACATATGAAATGAAGTTCAGTTATCTTTTCTAAGGAAAGCTGAATCTGTTCATCCTACAAAGCTGTTTCCCTGGGCTCCATGCTGCTCTCTCTTTCAGTATAATCATGCCAAGTGGCGTGATTAGGAAGGGTTTCACAAAGACAGTTTAGCTTTATTTCTCTTGGTCTGTTTTCACACTACAGTCAGAAGCATGATTGCCACTCATTGTAGATAGACATGAGGTGGTTTTCATCCTGCCCAGCTAAGCTGCAGTACCAGTGAGGGTTTGGCATTGCCAGTTATAGGGATGGCCCCATGATAGTGGGGCACAGCAAAGTCTGTGCTGCTGGCACCAAGCTCACTAGCAGGATGTGAGCCACAGGATAACCTCTGTATGTGCTGAAGGCACACCTTCAGCTGCAGCATCTCCCCACTTCAGCTGCAGCATCTCCCCACAATAACCAGAGGAATGCAATTCATGTCTGGTTGCTGGAGTTTCTTGCACTTCTTGGTGTATTCCACTCCCCTGTTGTGTCATGTACTGCAGCAGCAGAGGTTATCTGTCATGTTTCACCTCCATCAGACTCGTCTGATTGACATCATGAGGCTGAAGATGGCAGATTGTTTTCCACCACTTACTCCCAGTGTACCAGACCCTGGTTAACTCTGCAGCTGATGGGGGCCAGCAGGCAGCAGTGGCCTTGGTTTTGGGACTGACACTCTGCCTGGGCTTGGCTGTGCTGCATTGCATGGGGAGCAGGGGAGAGGAGCCAACGACTGAGAGAGTTTTAATAATTGTGTATATCCTTTTCCAATATGCATAGAAAAGCACAACTGGAGAGTTGTGCTTCAGCACCAGGAACTGAGGAAGAACAAAGAGGCTTTGCTTGTTAGAGACCTTCAGGTTGCACTGTTGGATTGGAAGACCAGCACTTTCTAGCTTTCTGCTAGTTATGTAGAGGCTGCTTTATAGTGCATAGTTCATGCAGAAATATGCCCCTTTATTCCAAAGAAAATGTGCCCCTTTATTCCTGAAGTTTTCCAGGTTTTCACTTGTAGACTTGCTCCATTTGTTTCTCTGTTCACCATGTTCATGTGGTGGCTGCGATGCAAGAATAACACACTCACACACTATGTTCCAGCATCTGAACAGGAACAAGAAAAGATCACTTTATTTTTCAAACCTCAACATTTATAGAATTCCAAAAGTGACAGTGGATTGGAGGATGACATTACCACCTTTCCAACCACACTGGTCAGACTAATAGTCTATCAAACTTCTCCTCCTACACAGAAGAATACAAACAATCATTATTTACATGAAAGTGTTTAAGAAACTCCATCACAAGAATATAAACATCAGAAAGCTTAGAAAATCTCAAAAGACCAGAGTAACACAGGCTATGGTTTAAGAGCTGATCAGTTGGGCAAGGCATCTGAACCAGCAATGGACCCTTATGTTGAATATCCTTTGATGGATTTTCCACTTTTTGAACTCCTGTGTAACCCTTAACATCTGCAGCATCCCACAGCAGGAGCTGTTTGCAGGCAGATTTTCACTTGATGGCCCGAGCTATTTTCCAGCACATTGATCAAGTTTTCCCTGCTCACTTTCATCGTGTTATTCAGGGTTTTATGGACATCTATGCCCCAGTCCTTCCCTTTGAAGTCAGAGTATTCCTGTAAAATCTGTTTGCATCTCCCCAAACCTGTAAACAGGGCCCCTTGGTGAGCAGGTGACATCTGTCTGGCGGGATTCCCAAGCAGGTCTGCAGAAGATGCCCGGTTTCCGTGGGGCGGTCAGCAGAGCAGCGCGCTCTGTCCGGCGCCCCGCGTGACGGATGGGCCGCAGCGCCGCGAGCATCGCTCACTGCCGAGACCCGGCTTTGCCGGCAGCTCCTCGGCGCTGGCTGCTTCTGCCTGGTGAGAGGTTTCCAGGGCTGGGCTGGACTTGTCTCCCCTGTGCAGCGTGGCCCCGTTCCCAGGCTGTTTGTGCTGGCTCCTGGCTGGCTGCGGGGAGGGATAAGAGGCAGAAGGCAGGGGCTGCATAACTGAAATGCAGCACAAACAGCAGCACCATGAACCAGCCAAAGAGAGGGAAAGCCAGGCCTATCTTATCAGTTACATACTGAGTTAAGACTCAGGGGTATAAAAGCTCTCTTTAAACTCTGGGTAATACTCATAAACTGAGCTCTTAGGAGATAACTTCACCAGCAGAACTTTTTTGGTGCACTTATGTGTAGTTTTGTATTACAATCACAAAGAAATCTTTATATTGTCTGATAAACTTCTTAAACTGGCAACAACTATTTAGCATTTCAGTATAGTTAAGTACTAAAACAGCGGGGAGTGTGTAGCTAAAGCAAAACAATTATTAATGTATGTTTGCTAATGCTATCAGAACAATGGCTTTCGTCATTTCAAGCCTGCTCCCGGGCTAATGTTGCTAATTTTTCAGGAGGATTATTGAGTTTTATTAGCAATTTGCTTCTCAGTATAATTATATAGCTATTAGAGAAATCAATATTGTATCATGTAGAGTCCTTTAATAGCTATACTTTGTAGAGTCTGTTATGGGGCCAGCTTTGAAATCAAATAAGGAGGAATCTTGATAATTCTGCTGAAACTGGGCTTTGCATGATGATGTCTTAGACATTGAAGAAAAGGTTGCAAAGACTCTGTCCACAGTCTTAAATCTTTGCATTCAGTTAACAGTTTTACAAGTACACTGTAGAAAAACATTGCTGTATGCTTAAAAACTTTTCCCCCTTCTGACTCCTAAATATCATTAAAATTCCTGACCACTACATAGCTTTCAAGGAAATAAACATATTCATCTAAATACGTATATTCAAATCACCATGCCATAAATGTATTTATCAATTACTCCAAAAATTCACTAGCCTAATGAAGAACACTTTGCCACAGAAGTGTCTGTGATAGATTTCTCATCTGAGTTGATGAAGTGCTTTTTATTTTTCTTAATATGATACTTTTGCTTTTTTAAGAGCATATTCCTCCTAGGTTTGGGCATATTAGAGTTCATCAGAGCTTAAATATCATGGTAAAAAAATGCAAGGTACATTTCAGGCAGCTCTTGCTTCACAAGCTGTACTTGCAGTATATATACTTTCAGTATAGCTCAACCCAGCATTCCTCTGACACTTACTGTGACATTTAGTGTCAGGGTTGGGCAGTTTCTTCACCAGAAGAAGAAACTAACTAACTTTGGCTTAGGACTCTTAAATTTGGCTTAGGTCTTAACTCTTACCCCATGTTCTTTGGGGTTTTTTTGTGCCAGCAGAGGTTAGAGCTGACTGAAAAACAAACTGGGGTGGGGTTATTCAGTTGGTTGATTGTTTTTCTCAGGTTATTTTGAACTCAGCTCCCAGGACATGGTTTACTGAGCATCACAGCTATGAAAAGGGACATGGCAGCTGCTGGAGGGAAAGCTGTGGATGCTGGCAGTAGTGGAGAGGCACAGCTTCAGTTCTTCCTCCAGCTAACACTGCTTGTGAAACTAAAACCACTGCAACGTTTTTCAGATGTAGCACAGAGTGTCTATGTGACTGCAAATGGGGGAGAGTCACCCATTGCTCCCATCTGGGGCATTTTCTGAAGTGGTGAGAAAGACATTTTCTTCTGTCCACTCTTTTCTTGTGGTTTTTTTCAGTAGCTGAAGGAAGTTCAAGTAAACTTGAAGATATTCCTTCAGATGTGTAAAAGTCTTCATCAAAAGAGTTCTCTGCATTCCTTTTACTTGTGTTACAGAGAATAAGATAATAAAGAGAATAGATAACACTTTTCTCATGCCTCACATAGGTTGTGTCTTACAGAAATAGAGTTGTAGGGAAAAACTGTTTTTCTGTCTCTTCCAGCATAAGAACTAGTGAGCATCAGCTGCAAATTCATTAATATAGCTTTCATCAGTGCTCAGTAAACTTGTGAAATTCTTTTCCACAAGTTTAAAAATTTACACCAGTTGAGCAAACTGCTGAGAAAATTAATGGAAGAAGAAATCATTCAGAGGCACTAAATATATAAAACACATCACAAGTTCAGGAAATCTCTGAGCTGCAAGTCATGGGAAACTGAGACAGGGTGTTTGGGAGAAGTTTTCTATGTGCTTGTCCTGCTGATTTACTGTTACTTAGCCTTCCACTATCGACTGCTAAAGCTCCTAGAAGAGTGCTTTGGGTACTGTGATATGACCCCCTGAAGCTTTTATAAGTGAACCTGTAAGCTCTTATTGTTAAGTAAAACATTGTCTTGACACTAATTCTCTGCAAGAGTTACAGTTTTTGGGCTGCATGTAAAAGATAATAAATTTGTGTTTTCCAACACATGCTTAAAGTGCTCTGCAAAGAGCACCGTATACATTGGTAAAACAAATTCTGCTAAAACTGCTCTACATGGTTCCAAGCCCTTGGAAAATGAGTGTGTCTCCAAAGAGAGGTGAAGGGCAGTGGACCAGACACTGTCACAGACACTGTCCCACCTCACACGGGTGGCTGCAGCCTGCAGTTTGATTTCAGTGATGCTCCATCGCCACCAAGTACCAGCTGCACAGCTTGTATCTCTCTCAGAAGCTTGTTGAGGAGTCATGTAACCTCTAGGTGAGAGACTTTAGGCCCTGATTTTCAGCCTTTTTGCTGCAAATAAACACTGCATTCCTGACATTTCAAGTACACAGGCAGAATATCCTCAGCTCCATCAGGCTGCTGAGATGTTGTGCAGAGGAAATCTATTACAGCCTCAGGAACTGATGGGTTTCCTACTCATTCTGAACAGATTGACTGGTGCTAAATATATATATCCTGTATTTCCACACAATCTTGGTGAAGAAGTCAACCTGTTTACCATTTTTTTTAAGATGGAAAAAAAAAAAAAAAAAAAAAAAAAAAAAACAAAAGGTGAATGTAAATTGGTAATTCATAAAGGAAAAACTAAATCACATTTTTCTTATCATTCCATGCTTCTAGCTCAAAGTTCACTGAACACAACATGAGACCATGCTCAGCAATGCACAGAGAGGGAAAGCTCATTGACACCACTGAGATGCCTGTTTAGTTAGTAATTTTACAAGGAAAAATTTCCTTAATTAGAGCATGGAAATTCTAAACAACTGCTGAATGTCCATTACATGTAAAGGCTGTTTACTTTGGTCTCTTTGGATGTTGCCCTGTGGCATAAAGCTTTAAGTGATAGCCAATATTCTGGCCTTGGTAAAATCCCCAGTGACAAAACATAGCTAGATACACTGAGCTCAGTCCTACAGCTGGTGGGACTTGTGCATCCACAGCCTCTCTGCAGACAAATGAACAAATGCCCTGAATATGAGCCTGAGCAGAAACAACCTGTCAGATTTGCAGCTTGGCATTTAGTGCAGACAAGCACCAAACATCTGGCAGTGCTGCTGCAGCTCTGTCAGCCCGTGCACAGCAGGTGTGTGACAGATCTGGGGCCAGGGCTTGTGCAAACCATGTCCTGCAGTACAGGTAAGGCGCCTTCACGAGACTGTAACACAGCACTTAACCTGTCTGAATTCTTCCCAGCCTTTCCCAGAAGGCTGAAGAAGGGGAGAAAGGGAAGTGAAGAAACAGAACAGACAGCCTGATAAAGCTGCCTTCTGGGAAACCCAGCTCCCTGTTTCAGCTGACACCTCACTACTATCTATGTCCTTTTCCAGCAAGTCACTGGCTCACTTTAAGTCTTCTCCCATGTGAGAGGTATGATATGAGGTTGTAAACAAGTTTCTTCTGCAAATATCACTATGAATCCACAGGAAATTTCAGACACAACTTATTTTACTCTCCCTCAAAAATACTCTCCCTTAAAACTTTAAGATTAGACCATAGGTGTTAACTATTCAAATAGGTTTTTTTCTTCCTTATTCCCTTGTTTCACATACACTCTAACACCTTAACATTTCAGTCATCCTCCCAGCTATCTTTAAAGCAAGACTCTAAAAACCTGGTATAGCTTTCCTTAGTTATTGCTGGGAATGGATGGAGATGCAAGCGAGGTTGTGATTGGCATTGTCAAAGCAGAAACTAATCAGCCCCTGGGAACAAACATTTGCTGTTCTGATAGGAAAGCAGTAGGGAAAACTCAAGTTACATCTGATTTTCTCTCAACTCAGCTCTCTGCAGACAAGGACTTGTTAAAATAAAACTCATTAGAAGAAGAATATGCTAATATTACCTGAGACTGAAACAAAAGGGGAAAGCAAACAGATCTGCCCTCTGAGCCTAGAACAGTGAAGCTGAACTAGCTGTGGCTCCTGCTCTTGCTGTCAGATTTCGTAGTGCCTGTGAAGTCACAAACTCCATCTGAAGTCTTCCCCCAGCACTAGACTATATATAAAATAATAAAATGGAAAATGAATAGATTCAATTAGCTAGTTGACTAAAAGGTTACTTCAGGGGGCAGGAAGGGAGTACAGGCAGACAGTGTGATCATATTAGACTGATTTCCTGCCCAGGGTCTGCAAGAGCCATCAGAGTGATGTTATGCAAAAAGTTAAATGCCATACTTATTATACCACAACGACCGAATACACTTTTTAGAGAGCCCAGGGAACCAGTTTTCTCTGAAGTTCACAGGATTTCTGCCCTCATAAACCTCCTCCTTGTGAGGAACATCATCCTGCAGAAAGAACTGTGTGAAACTTTGTCCTCATTGAAACCTGAGAGTGTTTCACCTTGGATTTTAAACCAGCTAATATTTTAAGTGTTGCTGTCTCGGCCAGAACTGTGCATAGAAAAATCACCTTTCACTGGTCTCACAGTTTCTGAAGCCCATGGGACATTATCTGTGGAAAAAACCAAGGCCAATTAGACAACAATAACCCAGGCTTCTCCCTACAAACAGCAGTCCCCTCCCAATGCAGCTAAAGGAAACAACAAGCCAGATGAGGAAGGTAAACTTGGGATCTGAAAGGAAAGAGTCTCTGGTATTTATAAAAGTCAGAGGTTCACACGGAAACTTGGTTACAGCACTGATCCTCTCCAATCTATTTCAGGACACACAGCCCTTTTTCAGCTATAGTATTTGACTCATTAGTGCTGGAATATTGCTTCTCTTTTTAACCCTTTAAGTGGAAAACCTTGTACTGATTTGAAACCATAGTGACAGCTAGTATATATGAAGTGAGAGCTGAGTGCTGAAATTCATTGCATGAGTAAAATCAGAGAGAAAACCAAACCACAGCTTCAGCATGTGAACTGTAAGCAACAAAGCCATTTGAGCCATCATAGTCTTCAGTGATGGACATACCCACGACACGGAAAAACAGAAAGGGAAATTGCCTGCAGCAGGCACTGTGATGAAGTGCAAAGAATGCTAATGCATGCTACATTTCAAATGTTAATTGAAATTAACTCTCTGAAAGAACAGCATGAATTGCATTTAATGTCTTCTCAAGGGATCTTGGGATAACTGAGGTTTGAAGGGTCTACAGAAGGTCTCTCCTCTAGCCTCTGGCTGAAGCATGGCCAGCTCTGAGATTAGATGAAAGTGGACTTCACCACCCTCTTTGGGACATTGATAAAGATGTTAAATACAACAAGAGTTTACAAGAAGGACACTTGTGGTACCCCATTTGTTACCAGCTTCTAGGTGGAGGATGACCCATTAACCCTCAATGCCTGATTATCCAACCAATTTTTCAGCCCTCTAGTTATCCACTCATCCAGACTGTAGAGCTCTAACATGGGATACAAGATCATTGTGAGTGGCAGCCTCAAAAGCCTCACCAAAGGCATCTGCAAAGCCAGTTATTTTATCACAGGAGACACTCAGGTTGATCAGGCATGACTTACCACTCTTAAGTCCATGCAAACTGATACCTTCATTCCATAATAGGCCAGAAAAAAAAATCTTCTAAGAGTACTTGTTTCAAAATTTTCCCAGGGATCAAAGTGAGACTGATTGTCTGCAGTGCACTGGATTGTCCTTTTTGGTCTTTTTTGACTGTGTGTGTGTAGTATTTGCTTTTCTCCAGCCACTAGAGAGAGGCCTCTGCCAGTTTCACTGACTTTTCAAAGATCATACAGAGGGAACCTTGCATCTCAGTGGACTGCAGTTACAACTTCTCAAGGGACCAGAGTCACTTCAATCCTTTAACTCCTAAAAGCCAAGAAAATATTTTGAGGTAGTTGGTCCTCAGCCCTGTGAGGTCTTCTGGGGTCTAAACTCTTACATTTTCTATTTAATATGTCTATATGATACTAGATGAGAAAGAAAGGCTCTGGCTATGATGATTGATAGATGTCAAACAGCAAGCTTAAAGGATCAAACTATAGATGACACCTGACTCTTGAATTTCTGTTTCTCCTGTCCAGGTGATATGTTGACTCGAAGGAGATGATCTGTTCATTTAGAGAGGATTCAATACTAAAACCCAAGAACTAGCTAGATGCCCCAATCCACCCAACAGGAAATAATACACTTACATATGCCTACATATCTACAGCAGGAATAACTGGGAAATAAGTGGGATGTCCTAAGGAAGGAGGTGTATAGCTATTCACAACCCAAGTGTAAAATGTCTCTATCACAGAATCACAGAACATGCTGAGTTGGAAGGGACCCACAAGGATCATTGAGTCCCAATTCTGGCCATGTGCAGGACCATCCCAAAGAGCCAAACCATGTGCCTGGGGGTCAACTCCTCTTTCCATCCATAGATTACTGTAACATTTTAACAATTGATGCTGGATTATTCATCACTCACTTGTACTAACGATGCTTCATTCTTGATTTTCTGCCTAGAAAGTTTGGACTCTGCCCTGACCTTTGTGAGCTTTCTGCTGCAGTCACTGTAGAAAGCAGCAGCCAGCCCAGCCAGAGGGACAGTTACAACTTTACATTCATTATCCCATTACACAGCCCCTATTGCCTTTCAGGTACTGGGAGGGGACCAGTACATGTAATTTCATATGCAGCTCCTTGGAAAGCTCAGAAAAAGTACCTGCATCCTCAGAAGTGCTAGGGCTTCCACATGCAGTTATGATCCATAGAAAAGGTTTGCTCAGTTTTATTTGGCTCAAGACTTTTCTGAGAGCCTTTTTCCAGCCATGTGAGATATTATCCAAGGAAGGACAGGCATGTTAGGAAAAACTCTGCTGTTTGGGGAATATCCTCCCTTGTAAATGCTGGTGAGGCATAAAAAATGGTGCAGATTTTAATAAAATTAAACTTTTGGAAGGTGGATAACCCTTTCGTGACCCTGGAGAATATCTTTTGGTTTTTTGCCATTGTACCTGGGTAAAATAACTACTGGTAAAATAACTACTCCTGGATCTATAAACTAACAGGAATTGTCTATAAAACTATGTCAGCATTAGCATTAATGCAATTCTGTAGCATGATTCTTGAGCTGGCACCAAGGACTCAGTGACCAAACTGTTTGTGGGGAGAGGAGGTTGCTTTGAACCTTTTCTAATCTGACTTGGAGCCTGAATGCCCTTAAGTGGCTGGGGCATGTCCATTGTGTTCCTCAATCTCACCCTTTTGTCTGGCATCATCTGAAGGGATCCTGGTTTACACGTGCTATAACGGTATCAAAGAATTCAGCCATGAGCAGGAGTGGAAGATTTGCTTCCAAAATGTTCCTTCAAAAATGCTAAGGTCAGTACAC
The DNA here is from genome assembly GCA_013397555.1 of Urocynchramus pylzowi. Classification (NCBI taxonomy): domain Eukaryota; kingdom Metazoa; phylum Chordata; class Aves; order Passeriformes; family Fringillidae; genus Urocynchramus; species Urocynchramus pylzowi. The sequence goes on along the minus strand of VZRH01004630.1, from coordinate 212,864 downwards.
CCTAAATACTGGTCTTGATTTAGGAGTTTCCATATCACTGTTAGTCCAGGTTCCTCTCCTTGTCCAGACCTTTCTTGTGACTTGTTAATATAAGCCTTCAGATTTTCTCAACAAATTGGTTTGAACTTTCCAACCTCAAAGGTTAAGCCCACTGCTCAGCAAGTATCTCATATTATCTGCCTTTATAAACTGGAAGAATGCCTGTGTCATCCCAGCTGTAGATGTTTGCTCCACTCCTGGCAGGATTTTAAAATTGCAGGTTACACCTGTTTATCATCTGGAAGGAGAAAAGCAATGTGACTCTCTCTGTAGCAGTACTGTGTTTATCTGACAGCTCAAGCTCAGGATCATGAGATCCTCAGGAGACCACGTTTCAACTTGGTATCCTGATTTGTGGCCTCTAATTGTTTGTTTTGAAAACAGAACTGTCACCAGCATCCCTTGAAAACAGAGCTCTGGGTTTTAACTATGTTGTAGCAGTCACTTGATATTGCTGCTCAAATGAGAGAGCATGTTGGTGTTAATTGAGGTCAGCATCAGATGTGTTTTATTGGCTTCTGATTGCTACCATTACAACCATTATTCCTACTGCTTACTTTTCTATAACTGCCTGCTCATCCATTAGGTAGTACATCAGTTAAGCAGGTTTCTTCCCATCATAATGAATAGCAAATGAGGATAATAAGAAAGTTAGCCTCTGCTCCTTGAAATTAATGGAACTGTTGTAATTTTACCAGCATCATATCAAGCTAATTGTGCTGAAAGACATATTATAGCATTTCCATTCTTTTTTTTTAAAAAGAAAGAAAGAAAGATAGGAAAAGTTAGGATTATGCACTTAAATCAGTCCTAAAACTTAAAAGCTACCATTTCAAAAAGGAATAAGAAAGAGGCAGGCACCTGTCAGTACCATCACCTTGAATAATGATGGCCTCTGTTCTATTGATAAGCACTTTTCTCTGCTTTGACTTCGGGGAGACATCCATGCCTGAAAATAATCACGGGGCACATAATTCACAAGTACATTCAAATGTAGTTGTGTCACAGGGAATTTGAGATGTAATACAGGGATGTGTTAGACAGAAGTGCTGGGGAAGGCCATACCATTCCAGGCCATCTCAAGCAAGATCCTGAGATGATGGAGGAAAGAGCTAGTATGGGCTAGCAGGAACCGTCCACAAAGACCTACGAAGAACTGAGGTGTCCTGTGTCCTTTTCTGCTTCATGGTTTAGAGACTGTGCTAGAGCCCCTTTTCAAAGCATTTGGTGAGTTTCTCCAAAGAAATAGGATCTTATTTTTGCATCAGGTGTTGATGTTCCATGAATCCATCCTTAAAAGGAATTATGTGCTTTGTAAGCAGTTTAAGATATTTCCAAGCACTGCATTCCTCCCTAGGTAAAACACAATTTATTCTCCTTCTGCTCCTATTAGTTTGCATTTATCTGGTCATCTAAGTCAAGTTCCTGTGGTGTTTTTACTCTTAGTGGTAATTTTGATTTATTTTGATTTAAGGTTGCAAGGTTTTACAAGGGAGCATAAGAGGAGAGAAGTTTTGCAATAACCCAACTCACATTTGTGGGGAAATAATGGAGCTTGAATCCATGCTTGAACATTCCCTTTTGTCTCCCTGGTGAGTAAGGTGAGAAGTCATCAATCGTGGGCTCAGGGATGAAGACAACTGGCCTGGGAAAATGATGCCCTTCACCTCCTGAATGAAGTGAGAACAGGTAAAGATAACTAGGCAGGGTAGCAGATATATTTCTGCCCAGCTGGCCCTGCTACCCAGAGACACTGGAGGAATGGAGCAAAAGGAGTGAAAAATAAGTGGTGTGAAGGATTTTCAACTTTTCAAGCTGGCCAAGCTGCATGTTATAGTCAGATTTTGGGGAGAGATTGGGCTTGGGAAAGAGATAAAAATTATAAGAGAGCATCTTACTCTCTGTGGTCCAGACAGTTTGAGTAGTTGGAAGGCTCCATTCCTTTTGCCTTTATTATCTATTTCCACAGAGCACTTGTAGCAAATTGCCTGAGAAGTGTGACCAGGATGGAGCTCACCCTGGCTGGTCAGGGCTTCACATCCTAACCAGCAGGGACAAGCCCCAGGGGCCAACAGAGGTGAAGTGAGATGAGCTTGGAGGAACAAGGTTTTAACACCAAGCCATGCCCAAGCACTTAGAGGATAAGGGTTGCACATGGACAAACTCATTTTACTATCATTGTTTGGATGTCATCAACACTCATCTGTCCTGGAATTAAGCTGCATGCTTTTAAAATAAGGCACTGTGTTTATCTGGTTAACAAGATGACTGGCAATGACCTAATCTTGAGGTGTAATATTTATACAGTAAAACTAAGGATCCTTGATGAATAAAAAGAATGCAGTTAATGGTAAGAAACCAGGGATTCATTCATAACAAACCTGAGCCTGACAGAAGAAAGGCACCCTAAACAAGGGTTGAAAGAGCCTTGGAAGAAGAAAATCATCATTCATCTTTGCACGTCTTTTGACTGGAGTTGTTTTAGGAATCACCTTTCAGAAGGTAAACACCCAGAGCATATAAACCACTTTGGGCATTGTTTATCCAAGGCAAAACACAGGGACACAACTTAAGTGTGTATAAACAGTTAATTTCATGGGGAATTAGTCTGTATTTCAGGGATCAACGGGGCAGCAAGGTACAATGTGCTTCAAGTTGCCACTGAAACTCAGAATGCCTATAACAAGGGTTTTAGTAGAATTTTTAATGTTATTCAGAATATTTATCTTTGTAACAATTTTTCTGCTCTGATATTTACAGCAACACCTACCAAAACTGAGGAAATAATCCAGAATATTTATCCAACTTACTTATGACATTTAAGGTTAGGATGCTTCTCTGGGGGCTCTGAAGTCAGTCTTTCACATCACAGCCTATAATAATATATTTTAAATTAAAGAAATAGCATAAAAATAAATATAAAAAAAATTTAAAGTTTAAAATTTACCAATTTTGCATTTCAGGAAAATTTGAAATAAAAGTAGGAGCTGACTGGCTCTGCTTCTGTATGTGGCATTTAACATGAAAAAAGTCAACAAGAACATCATGGTTGTTACTTCCAGGAAGCAATCTATTTTTAATATTACAAATGATTTCCTGTTTTCTTTTATCCGAGATTTCTTCAGAGCATATGAAATTCAAGGGTTTAAGCATTTTTTTTTTCCTCTTTGGCTGTGGTATGCAATCACAGAGAGATATCAACATTTGTTATTTATTTTAAGAAAGCCTCTGCACTATATCAACTGGGCAGGGTAACATTGGTAGGCTTTATGGTTTAAATGTCACCCTTGTCCTAGGTGAAAAGCTACTGCTGCTAGAAAGCTCGTGCACTGTGTGTGCATCCAGTGTACGTGGGATACATGTTCTGAGACTGAGAGCAGCCAGGATATCTACTGATCTGCAATTAGATTATCCATGTTATTATTTTTAGTTCTTATTGAATTGGAAGCAAAGTGAGCTCAAAAAGAAACCATCAAATGGCTCCAACTGAGATCAGTGATAAACAATGTTTTTTTCACACAGCAAAAAGCAGAGTAAACACAGCCCAGGTTTGCTCTGGTGGTGAAACTTGAAACAGCAAGAACATCCTTTTCAAATTCTTGTCCAGGCTGCTGCAACAGGCAGAGAGTGAGGTGAGTTAGAGAGACTTCTGCAGAGACCATGCAGAGGCTTTACACAATCTCTGTGGCACCTGCAGCACAGTCTGGAGGTGCCAGGGGAGCAAAGAGTACCTACAGCAGGTACTCATGTAGATGGTCAGACAATGTCCTGCAAATTAGGAGGAACATCCAGTGATGGAGCTGATTGCCTATGCTGGATTGTGAATATCTATGTGAAAAATGACATTTCTTGTTTTAATTTGACAAGAACTTCAGTCAGTAAAGCAAGTCAAGATGCTGGTGTCAGGATGCAGCTTGGTAGTTCCCTGATTATGCTTTGCAAGGTACCTTTCTCAGTAAGAGGATCCTATAACTTCCTGAAAACTGTTAACTGCTTTTGCTGAAAAAATGCCCAAATGTCGTGCAAACCACCTTTAAAAACAAGTATGTTTGGATTTGTCCATGTGTTAAACTACCCCAGTTCTCTACTGCAAATTCAGAAGCTGTAATGACTCCCAAATGGATGTTTGAGTTTACCTCTTCAATGAGGAATAAGATGTCTGGTTTTTAGTTCCAGTCAGAATTCCTCCGTCTCCAGAAAATTGTTGAAGTTTTGTCTTGTGACTACACTGTTTGCTAATCTTATGCAATGTGTACTCAATATTGAAAAGCCTACAATTGTTATTTTTGCACCCAGACTTAACCATAAAACTGATTTTGATACACTCAGATGCTTCCTCAGTGTCCACTTCAGAGTGATCTGTATTTGTGTTGCTCCATCCTCTTCTGTCTGACCATTTCATTAGTTTTGAAACAGAATTGCTGCCATTGCAAACTGGGTTAAATTGTTTTCTGGTCCTTCATGCTTTGTCATGAGTCACACCAGAACTGCTGACTTTCAGCAAGACACAGAGCTGGAGTCATTAGGCTCGCTCATAATGATCTGCAGCCATCTTCCTTGCTAGCACCTGCTTCCTTTTCTGATGCACTTCCACAAAAAATGTAAGTAATATGGCAAATTCCAGAGCCATTCACAGGCATCTGGCATCCCTCCACTGACCTTGGTCCACAAACTGAAGACCAGCTGAAAGACCTGTGAGTTGGTTCACTGCCAGTTTATCCTGGAAATCCTTGGTAGCTTTTCTATCCGCTTTGGATACGTGACTTTGGTGGTCCTCCAGCAGCTCAGGTGGAGTCATCCATTTCCCTCCCAGCCCTAAGCCCCCATGCCTTTGTCTTCACCCTCAGCTGCTCCCCTGGGCTGTTCATCCTGCTGGCTGTCTCCAAGCCATCACTGATGCTTTGTCCACAACCCAGGTGGCTCAGACTGTTCCGTGACACAGTGAGGGAAGCACCCTTCATGCACGGGCATTGACAGGCACTCCTCCCTCTGTTCATCCCCCAAAACCAACAATGAATAGAGAGCAGCAGGTTTAACAACTTCAGCAATGACCTAGATCATGGGACAGGATGCACACTCAGCAAGTTTGAAGGCAGGAGGAGTGGTTGATATATCAGATCAGAGTTGCCATGGAGTGGGACCTGGACAGGCCAGAAGAATGGCCTGGCAGGATCTTCCTAAAGTTCAACAAGGGGAAATGCAGAGTTCTTCACTTTGTGAAGAGTAATCCCAGACACAAGTACAGACTGGGGACTTAAGGTCTGGAAATGAGGCAGAGGTGGCCTTGAGGGTCCTGGTGGACACCAAGTTGAACATGAGATTGACATGAGCTCTTGCAGTCTAAAAGTTCAACAACCTCCTGGACTGTACTAGGAAGACTATCTCCAGCAGGTTGAAGGGGGAATCTTACCTCTCTACTCATCATTGGTGAGACAGATCTGGAGTGCTGGGCCCAGTTCTGGGCTCACTGGTTCGAAAGGCATATGGACATACTGGAGTGAGTCTGCCAAAGGGCTACAAAGACAATTAAGGAACTGGAACATCTCTCAAATGAGGAAAGGCTGAGAGAGCTGAGACTCTTCATTCAGCCTGGAGAAGAGAAGAGAAGAGAAGAGAAGAGAAGAGAAGAGAAGAGAAGAGAAGAGAAGAGAAGAGAAGAGAAGAGAAGAGAAGAGAAGAGAAGAGAAGAGAAGAGAAGAGAAGAGAAGAGAAGAGAAGAGAAGAGAAGAGAAGAGAAGAGAAGAGAAGAGAAGAGAAGAGAAGAGAAGAGAAGAGAAGAGAAGAGAAGAGAAGAGAAGAGAAGAGAAGAGAAGAGAAGAGAAGAGAAGAGAAGAGAAGAGAAGAGAAGAGAAGAGAAGAGAAGAGAAGAGAAGAGAAGAGAAGAGAAGAGAAGAGAAGAGAAGAGAAGAGAAGAGAAGAGAAGAGAAGAGAAGAGAAGAGAAGAGAAGAGAAGAGAAGAGAAGAGAAGAGAAGAGAAGAGAAGAGAAGAGAAGAGAAGAGAAGAGAAGAGAAGAGAAGTCTGGGGGGATCTTAGCTGTGTGTGTACACACCTGAGGGGAAGGAGTAAAGAAGACAGAGTCAGACATTTCTCAGTGGTACCCAGTGGGCAGAGAACACAAACTGAAACACTGGAAACACTTTTTCATTGTGAGGGAGACTGCACACTTGCACAGGTTTCCCACAGAACTCTCCATCTTTGGAGACATTCAAACCCTGACTGGGCATGGCTGTGAACAAAATAGCCTGAGCAGAAGAGTTAGACTGGGTGATCTCCAGAGGTTCCTGCCAGCCTTGCCCATCCTGTGATTCTCTGATCTTTGCAGTATCTGGAGCTGGATGATTGTTTCTCCCCTTTCCATGGTTAGAAACAGATTAAAAACCAGTCATAATGATAAAAAAAAAAAAAAAAACCAAAAAACTAACCTGACCCTTTATTGTTGTGGATGACTTCTACAATATCCTGCTAAGTGTCTGATTTCTTTCGGGAAATATCTGTGTTTCTTGAGTCCTTGTAGGAGCTCCTTTCTGCTAGCAAGAGCCAAGTTGGGCAGAGGCTTCCTAGTGCCTCTAAATTTCTATTCCATGTCAGGCAGGCTGCTGTCCTTGTTTTTCCAAGCTGTGAGTGTTGCAAGGTGCAACACTGTGAGTGTTGCAAGGTTCCCATTTCTCTAGGAGTTGGTTGATTTTATTCATGCTTAAGAAAAATGCATCCCAGGCAAAATACCTTCCATATGCTATTTTTGTGAAGCCTTAAAATTCTGTTTGAAACTGTGCTAAACATATTCTTTAAATTCATACATCATGGACCAACTTTAAGGTATGAGATATATCTCTAATATCTGTTTGTTCATGTTTCAGGAGTTCTATTTCCACACTAAACCAGTCACAGTTCTTGACACTAGCTCATGCTATTTGAAGATCAGATGTTCCCAAGAACATAAAATCAGGGGATAGGATCAGGGATCAGATATCATCAATCTTGGATTCTCTCAGAGGTGCATTTCCTCTTTTTCCTGGATTTTCCTGAATTCAAATAGAAAAGAGATCAGATTTTGTACCCAAAAGTCCTTCCACAAGTATATGACTCTTCCAGTCAATTTAACTCCTTCTGAGGGCAGTGACACTTCACTGTCTACTGCTAGTGTATCTTTATGAATTAGTACCTAATTAATAGTGTAGTGTATCAGTATTAATTAATAATATTTTGCCTTTCTGCTCCTTTTCTCTCAGTGGCCCTTGGCACTGGTAGATCACTTCCTAGGACAAACATAGAACATAGGATGTGAGCCATAGAAATACATGAATGCTTTGGTTGAAGCCTTCTGTGGACTCCTGTTTTGACCTGACTGACAAGAGGAGTTCAATGGCTTCTTTATGTTTTTCTTCAGTAAAATTAGACCAAATTTAGTGAGGTAATCCAACATATAATAAGATTTACTTCATTATCATGGACCTGGTTTTGGCAGACTCTGGACTTGGTGATGCAAGTAAAGCTCTATTTCTCAGACCTCACCTATTGGAGTAATACCTGACAATCTCTAGGAAAACTTCACCTTCAAAGAAAAATTACTGACAACTAGAGGTACTAAAATGGACCTTTTTTATTTTCCCACCACTCAAGGTCTTACATTGCAGAAGTAACCCAAGGCTCTAGCAGATTTCAAACTACTGACTCTCTAACTGCAAGCATGTAGGCACTCACCACAGCTATTTCATACAAATTACTGCTCTGCACTGGCATTTGCAAATGAGTTGCTGTGGCTGACGTTCTCGGCTGCGTGTCTTAATTTTTAATTCCTTCACTTTCATTATCTGCAAGTAGTGATTTTTCCATTATATTTGTGAAGATACAGCCAGAAAAAAAAAAAAAAAAAAAAAAAAAAAAAACCAACCTAGCATAAAACGAGAAGTGGCCACTGGGCAGGAAATGAATCACTCTGACTTGAGTGTGCTAACTACAGATATTGCAAATATACAGAACCACTTTGAAAACTTTCCAAGGACAATGCTCTGTTAAAACTATAACATGTATTCTGAGGATATGAATGCATTATTACGCAACTCTTTGAAAACAATAAACCAAATGAAGCACTCAGTAAAAAATCACAGGGATGGGTTTGGATGGGAACATTTGTTTCAAATGGACTGACATCTACTACTCTCAAACTGTTCTCTATAGCCAGGTCTCTGTTCTCCTTTCTAGGAAGGACTCAGGAGACTACTGACTGAGTTACATTAATTCTTGTCAGATAATTTGTCTTTTTTTCCTGCACATCAGTATCAACCCCAAAGGATATTGCCATAACCTGTTGGCATGTTTTGTTCGAGAATANTTTTTTTTTTTTTTTCAGAAGGAGAAGTAAGGGCTTTTTCTATGCCCTGCTGTGACATTTGGCATTTTTCAGAAGATGACCTTGGCCATTTGCCAACATATTAACATTTTACATCATATTTCCAGTTTGATTTGCTTCATTGGATCCCATTTGCTCAAGAGGGCTGAAGATATAGTTAAGATCTAAGGTTTCTCAGAAACTTTTCAATCTCCTCTACTCCCATGTTGTAATCAGAGGAGAATATTTAAAGAAAAGCTGCAAGCTATAGACAAAATCTAATCCTAACTCATCCTCGTTGATTCAATTTAAGTGATGGGAAACACCAGCAGTTTGAATAAGATTCATTGTTCCCAACATTTTACACCATGTCTTTAGTAGAAATCATGTTTATTTCATTATGTTTTTAGGTATGTGCAGTGGATTATCTAAAAATCAAATAAAATATTGACTTTCTTTCTGAGACTTCTTCATCCAGACTCCTGTTTGAGCTGCCCAGATGTGGCCTGGATAATAGGTGACTCAACCAGGGATAAAAAAACTCAGCAAAGTAAAACATCTGTGGCTCATTTTGGAAAACATCATAACAAATAGTATAAAGTGTGAAAGCTCATGCAGCTTTATTTGAGCAGCCTGACTCGGAACAAACCTGCTGTGCTTCTTTTCCCTCAGCTCTCAGCACAGAATGAGGTTTGTCCCAACCATGTGGCCTTCAGCTGGACCTGCAGCTGGCCCAGCTCTCAGATGCAGAGTTGCTGGAGAGTTTTTATTCAAAAAAAGCCCAAGAGGAGGAAAAACACAGTTAGTAACAGCTACTACATACTCAGAAGAAAATTTTAAACTAGCTAGTCCAGGCTATGGGAGAGGCTCCCTTTCCTGTTAGGCTGCAGGCTCCTTCACCACCTGGAGTGAGGGTGCTGTGCCCTGTGCCAGCAGCGTGGAGAGAGCCACCCCACCACCACACACACCAGCTCAGGCTCTTGGTCAGACATGTCACCTCCATCCAGCTGGCCCTCCTGCCTGCTCTGTGGGAGGCAGGGGCTATGATGCCTCAAGGACCTTCCACAACTCTTTTGTAACCAGCCTGGCTTTACTGCTCATCCAGAGAGGGTCATTATTTCACTATAATGGCTTGATACATGTATGAGAACCTCAGGTTTCACTGAGGGGTGTTTGGATGGAGTCAGGGGATGACCAATGTGAGGACTTATGCACCCATGCAGGTGGGATGTGACATGCCATCTGCCTCTAGGGACTGCTGGAGTTCTCCCCCTCACCCACAGCATCCCTTGGCACAGCCCAGACAAAGAAGGATCTGTCATGAAGCATGCTCACCTCCATTCTTTCTGCATAACCATTTATTCTCCTGAGAGTGCTCCTGCCTCGGCAGTTTCTGGAAGAGTTCCAGCACTCGTATGAAGTCAACGAGAGGTGGAGAATTCACCAGAGAATTGCCCTTGATCAAGCACTGAGATCAAACAGTTATGGCTTTGGCTTCCAGCTGCCAGCTCTTGCTCTGTCTCTGGACCTTAAATTCTTTTCCTTGTCAAGGTAAATTCAGTGTAATCAAACCACTTTTCATTTTTCTGTTCTCCCTCTTTTACTGCTTCCCTCTTCTGCACTTTTCTCATGAACTGCAATATCTCTCATAAAATGTGAACACAGACCTGTTCATTACCCTTATCTCTGCCTTGCACAGGAAAAAATGGTCTCTGCTGCTCCTCCCTCTCATATGCCTTCAGACTTGGCACTGAACCTCTGGGGCTGCTACAGATCAGCATTATCTTTCATGCACAATAATTACCATGGTATTCCAGGATACTGAACCATCTGAGCTCAAGGCAGTAAAGCAGGGCCTTTCCTTCATCTTGTCTGTGAGGTTGTGTTCAGCCCATGGGAAAAAGGCACTGGCTTCAATCTTTGTATACTCAATGTGACTGTACATATTCAGATGTGTGGAGGAACTCTGGAGAAGTCATAACAGTCCCATACCATCACAAACACTCATCTCCTGCCTCACCTCCAGTGCCTTCTGCCCTCTCAGAAACACCTTCTTCACAGAGATCCCTCCTGGACTTTTATTTTATATTTCTTCACTCTGATGCACAGCATCAAAAGTCTTTTTTAATTAAGTCATCACTAATAGATATTTCAGAATGCGACAGGTAATAAGAATAAAACTAAGATCAACTCCACATGGATATGGTTATCATAGAGATTTTAAACCTCACAGGCTGAAGAAATGTTTCTCTCTCAACCAGATGTCTAAGGAATAAAATGAGACAACTTTGTAAATCACAATATTAAAAAAAAAACATATTCAGGTGCCACTCATGCAAGTAATTAAATGTTATTAGCAAATATTTGCATCATGAGCTTTAATAAGCTTCTAAAAAATAAGCCATTTATGCAAGGTTCTGTAATTTCTCTTCATAACTTGGATGCATAGAGAAAACTGTAGAGAAGCCCCTAAAAATTAGAAAATGAAGATATATATATATATGATGCACCAATTGACAGGAAGTCAGTGACAGCTTTCAGAGGGAAGTGATAAAGGAAGAATAGAAGAAAAGGAAGATGACCTTCCCCAGAAACAGTGGTTTGGATGGATTGATAAAGGTGTAGTTCCCTACTAGGAGACCAACAAAAATACAGAAAGATAAGTTCAAAGTGACAAAAATCTAAGGAATTTTTTAGTAGCTTAATATAGCATGTTAAAATAAGAAGGACAGACTCTGTGCCAAGTGAAACCAAATCCTTATAAACTAAATTACCTTCCTGCTAATGCTTTTTCTGAGTACTGATGCTTTATAACATATTATAGAAAACTCTGACTTCAGTGGATCTTCTTCTGCAGCTCTGATATAAGTAAAAAGCTTACTAAGAAAAAAGCATATAACTATTTCATAACGTGTTTCTTTTGTAATTAACATGTTTATTTTGCATTGTTTGTTGTTTAAAAAAAAATTATCAAAGACAAGTTTTTTAAGTTCCCTAAACCCAAAGTGCTTTCAGATCTCCTGGTGTCCTTGTACTGCTCACTGCTTGCTCACTGTCCCTCTGTAAAATTTGCCATACCTGATGTTAAATTGCTGATTCTTACTAAAATGTTTCAATGTGCCAGTACTATAATGAACCGTGCAATAAGATCCACATGGTCATAAAATCATAGCATCACAGAATGGTTTGGATTAGAAGGGACTTTAAAGATCATCTGGTTCCAACCCCCTTGATGTGGTAAGGGACATTTTCCACTAGATCAGGCTGCCCTGCCCTTGAGCACTTCCATGGATAGGGCATCCACATCTTCTCTGGGCAACCTATGCCAGTGAATGACCACCATCACAGTGAACTTCTTTCCAATATTTAATCTAAACTTGCCTTCTTTCTATTTGAGGCCACTACCCCTTCTCTTGCTCCTACATGTTCTTGTCAAATGTCCCTCTCCATTTTTCTTGTAGGCTCCCTTTAAGTACTGGAAGGCTGCTACAGGGTCTTTTTGGAGTCTTCTCCTCTCCAGGATGAATAACCCCAACTCTCTCAGCCTGCCTTAACAGAGAGGTGCTCCAGTTCTCTGTTCATCTTTGTGGCCTCCTCTGGGATTGCTCCAGCAGGTCCATATCCTTCTGTTAGGAGCCCAAGTAGTTAAACCCAATTTTCTTACATACTTTTAGTAATCCAGCTTTGTATTGCTTATGTAGCAATGCAATGCATGCTTTTGCACACTGCATCCAATAACCTTTAAATAAAGTATTTTAAAGGCTGTTATGAAGCACAAAGCATATACAATCAAAATAGATTGGCATAATTGGACTCCTCAATCTATAAGATCTGCAGTTGCTGTGTTGCTCCTCTATTGTAAAGACAAACTGGAAGCATTCTCACCACCACTGCTTCCCTTTGCTGCTTTTATTTCCCTGAGTGAAAGGAGTGATACCCAGCAAGGCAAGCTTTCCTCGGGGGTGCAGAGCCATCTAGTGTCAGAGGAACAAGGTTCTCACATACAGAATTTCCTTCTATTTACTCTTTAATTCCTTGAATGTGTTGTCATTCCATATCTTAAAGATGTTATCATTGTTTCTCAGCCCTCTTTTTGTTCTCTGCATTACCTTATTTTCTTTTCCTTTTATTTCCAGTCCTTAGAAATTCGGCATGAAAGGACTACACCATACCTATACACATAAATTATGGTACATCCCACTTTCTGCATTTGTTTCTTCCCTAGCATAGAAAAGATGAAGGAACACAAACCGAGGGAATATAGGGATGGATCTCATAAAAAATTCTTTTATTCAATCTTCTGCAATACCTGAGGGTCAATTATGCCTCAGCTAGCCCTAGTAGATGTTCGTCTGTCCCATCCCTAAAAACATCCAGAACATCCCTATTCCAAAGGTAGGAAATTCATATTCTCTCTGGCCAGCCTTTCCCCTGTGGTTGCTCATTTTCACTAGGGAAGCTTGCTTTCAACTCTAAGTTTGGGCTGTTTCTTGCAAGTTTAGGTAGCTTCTTTTTGTCCTTTGTTGGAAAAATAGGAGGCACTTGACCGGTGCTGTCTTTGTTGTATCATGATCTGTTGGTGGATGTGCTTCCTCTCCTGCTTTTTCTCTGTGCAAAGCAAGTGTCTTTCTCACAGACTTTTCCTGTCTGGGGCTGTTTGGGGGACCTCTCTGCCATGCTTTCTTGCTTCCTCCTGGCCTGTCTCCATGCCTTTCCTCTTACTCCCAGAGATGTGGCAGCATTGCTTACTGCTTCAGCCAAGGCTTCTAGTGCAGCTTCAGGGCAGCACAAGGGATGCCTGTGCCTTACAAATGACAAACCTTGGGTCACCTGAGCTTGGGTGACCACCTCAGGCAGGGCAGGGACAGTCTGAAGGGCTGCAGACAGCCCAGAGCACAGCAAGCAAAGGAACATCTGAGTGCAAGTTGCTCAGAAAAAGAGGACTAGAGGGTCTAATGGGAAATAACATCTTCAGTTCTAGCTGGCTTCTGAATACTGCTGGCCCTCTGGGTCAGGAGGAGTAGTGTATGTAAATTGTGTATAAACATGCACATTTTCTACTTAAAGTTTCAGGTCACTGGATACAAGATAACAACTATTTTAGAGGTGGAATAAAACTGTAATTTGCCAGATTAGCTGAAGAAACAGGTCAGCTAAATGTAGGTGCAATTTTACTTTGTGACCAAAATATTTAAGTCAACAGGAAGTGTTTATGTAAATGTCTGTTCTGGGTCCATTAATCGACAATTTAAAAAAGAAATAAAATTTTGTGGCCAGAAAGTTTCCTTATTTAAAAACTAGATTTGACTGTATAGGATTTGGCTACTGGTTCTGTGTTTCATTTGTATTTGTAGTGGCATGTGTTATCCAATATGACCCACAAAAGACAGGCTGATCTATCCCACACAAGACAGGAGGCCCTTTGAGGACACTCAACTCCAGCTAGGTCAGATTTCAGTGATTCTACTTTGGAAATAATGAAGAAATAAATGACAGACAAGCTGCTATCCAAGAACAGAGGCAAATGTAAATGACAACCTGAAAGGAACTGATGATAGGAGGGATATTGCTACCTAAACAAGTGAATATCCATGTCAGATAAAGAAAGGCATTTATCACCTATGCTTCTGCTTAGGATCTGAAAATAACAAGCCCAACAGAATTTCAAAAGCCCTTGACAGGAGGTGGGCAACCTTGGATTTCCATTGAGATGGTTTATTTTTAGGCTGGTTTGCTAAGAAAGATAGTGTGTGTGATCACACTGTCTGTCTCCCACTAGTAATTTCTGAACCTGCTGGGCAGGTTGGATGGAAGACTAGCATTCTCAAGGACATGAAATTTCTGTATGTTTCATGAAAATCATGGCCAGCTCAGTCTGGAGTTCTTGATGGCACTGGCAGTGGCCTTCCTACACTGCTGGAATGTACAACCACTAATTAAAGACCAATCCTTGACAAGACTTTCTAGTGACTGCCCTGTGGTCTTGTGTCTCATTCCCCTTTAGCTTTGGCAGGTCACAGCTCTGATACAGCTCCTCTCTTAATTGATGCTTCTTGTATGGCACCATGGTAGATGCTTTATTGAAACCATAACAGAGCAAATCTGCTGGGAATATCATCTGTCTTGTCAAAGGAAGATGCTGGATTAGTGTGGCACTGGCTGCCTTTCAATGAAGCTATGCTGCCTTTTCCCTGTTTGTAGCTTCCCTTCATGTCTTGAAATACAGCTCCCTCTTACCAAGTGGCAGATCTCAGGAGGGCAAAATGCCTCAGGGACTCAGGCCAGTACCAGCCATCAGCCCTCTTATAAACAATAGGGTTTTTCATCTCCTCAGTAATTATTATCACCTTTGGTCATAAACAGGAACTGATTCATCCCAAAAAATCTCCACCAGTATCATAGCCTGACATGAGGACAGGATTTGTCTATAAAATAGAGGCAGGTAGCACTAAGGAGTCTTACTGCCATTGCTGGCTAGATTAACCCATCAATTCATGTGCAGCAAAGAGGTGTGTGCAACATTTTTCTTTTCAGCAACAGTGGTTAGATGAAGAGATGAATGAAATTTATTCAGGAATTAATAAGGAAGACACCTGTCAAAACAACCAGTTTCTGAAAGAAGACACTGAGATTATAGTGGTAATATAACCACATTCACTCTATGTGGGGACAAGTTCCTACCTCTGCAAAAGGTCAGGCTGTGTTTGATCTGTCTGCTGTTTCTACCAGGCACTAAGAGCCTGGTCTCACCACAGTGGGTGCCAAAATTTCCTGGAAATCACATTTGGTTTGCAAGCAAAACTGTTTGGTCCACTTGATGTCCTTAGAGAACCACCAGTGGCAGTGAGTGACCTCTCTTCATCTCTTCTCACTGAGGCACGTTTTTATTCCAGAGTTGTTCATCTCTGCAAAGACACCTGAGCTGGTGTAACCAGGATGGCAATTTGCCCCTCTGGATGTGTTCCTGAGGTACAGATTGCTCTCTTTTCTCTGCACCTGAAGGCTGGGTCACAGCCACATGATGTAAGGAAGTCTGATTAGGTCATGTGAGATGTTCAAATGCTGTTTAGCTGATGGAAAAGTCCCATTTCCCATGAAAAGGAAACAGTGGACTATAGTCTTGTGCCCTTGTTCTATGTGGGGTTTGGGGGTGATAGCAAGAGAGAGGACATGGTGGCAAATCATTGCTCATCTTTAGTGAAAAGCCCAGCACATGGGAAACACCATCTTTTGTCTTTCAAGCAATGCCAACAGCCCCAGAGTGGGAGTTCCCTTCTACCAAGACACTGAATTGGTTGTTTCTGAATAAGCACGGGTAACCAGAGCCCTGAGTCTCTCTGAACTAATAGAGAATTATTGGAAGTGTGTTTCACTGCCATTCTTCTGGAGATTTTCAGCTGCCACTCTGCAGCAAGGTGATAAACACAAGCCCTAGCAGACCTTCACAACCTTCCTCCATGCTGTAGCATATTTTGTAGATCTAAAATAGAACTGTTGGAACTGGCAGTGAGGCATTCTGCCTCCACTCTGCATACCACTGCCTCTCCTACATTGCCAGCTTGAGCTGTTTGGTGAATTTTGTGCTGTCCTTCAGCATTTTTTAAGCAAACAAACAATCCTCAAGCATTTAGATGAACTTCAGTAAATACAGCAGACTAAATATGCTTGGGTCAGCAATCAGGTGGCTGCTGCATACAACGGCATAATAAGAGAGAGATGACTCTTAACCTGACTTTAGGTTTCTCTGAGGGCAGCTTGGCAGCTAGGCACCCTTTAGAGTCATCAGAGTTAATGAAATGCAGACAGGAATTACTCTTGCCTGAAGCAGTTGGCTGGATATGCCCAGGAGCATTATGAGATCTCAGCTGACAAAATCTCTGGCAGGATGGGCACCTCGACACGAAGTGCAATGAGGGCAGCTGCTGCTGTGGAGGGTGGCTAATGTTGGGCAAGATGAATGTGGTCCAGATGAATGTGGTCCACTGTTTCCTCAAGATGACCAACTGCTACAAGAGTAATTAAGAAGATGCTATTAGAAATAACCAAAACAGTGCCAAAGCAAAAGATTTTCAGAAAGAGATTATTTCTCCGCTGCTGACTGACAGGATTAGGAATCTTAGTTCCTTACTAATTGAAGCTCACCCTTCCTTGCACCTTCCTTTCACAGGGCTTTTAGAAGGAAGCAGAAATCTTTGCTGGCCTTACTCAAGAGTCCCCTTCTTTTTCTTTCTGCTGCCATTGATTGCAGGACCTGTACAAGACCTGAAGCAGAGGTACTCCACGCTCACAGGCTAATAACAAAGCTTCTTTTTTGTATTTTTTCTTAGATATAGGGAATTTGTGCCCTGCTTTAAAACAAACAAGCAAACAAACATACAAAAAAAAATCATACAATGAGAAGTATACCTAAACCAATATTCAGTTCTGGATGATTCCTTTTTTAAAAAACAAGTGGAATCAGACAGACAACATTAGCATATTAGGCTGTTGTTCTAAAGAGTAGCAAGAGATTTAATTAAGGAAAATCACCCCATATTGTGAGCAACATTGCGTGCCTGTAGCACAGACAAACCTAAGCAATTCTTTGATGAATACTGCCTCACAGGTTACTAGTGTCAGATGTATAAATAATGCTATCCCCTGCTCCTGAAGCCTTGTTTCTCAGCAAGGAGCCTCCCTAAGGGAAATGCTAAAGAGAGCAGTTCAAAGATTTACATAGGTCAGGATGTAAATCTTGAGGGAAGTAACAGAGTTCCCCAAGCAAAGAAACAGGAAAAGGAAAAACAGCAGCTTTCCTTCTTCTGAAAGGGGAAAACAGATAAAGGGTTCTTGTGGCTCCTGCCAAGTCCTTGTGCCTGCTGTGCTGCAGATAGCCCTGCTTTTTATGGGCCACAGAGCAGTGACCACTCTTTATTAGAAGAGAATCAACTTAATTACAATTTATTTTTTTCTTTTGAAATTACAGAAACTGGCTTGTGGGAGAAGCTAACACTTTGGGTTGCTGTATTGTGACAATAATGGTCAACCAGCAGCATTAAAAAGCAGCAGCAGAAATACAATTTTCTTGTCTGAGCCTTCTCCCTCACCTCCCCCCCACCCCAACCTGATAACTATCAGTGTCTGTAGTTTGATAATTAGTGTTCTAGAGAGAAAGTGCATGGCCTGCCCAGGAGCCATGGGTCATGGTACCCTGCTCTCCCCAGAAGCCCCTAAGGCCAGTGGTCAAGAAGTGGTGTGGCACTGACAGAGTAAGATGTCAGAACACGTGCCTTTCCTCAGAAGCCCTTTCATCTTGATGTCTGGGCAGTTTCCCATGCAAGACACTTCAGTAGAAAGTTGATTCATATCTGTTTATAGCCAAATTCAATCCTGTAAGGCCTAATGCTAAATGTTTTTATATTAAAAGCCAAAAATGCTTTAGTTGGAGAAGAGGGTTTCTATTGCAATAACAAAATGTTGACCCTTGGATGGTCTACTTCTGAAATTTCTGCAAGTGAAATGAGCATTTGTGGGTGAAGAAACGAGGCCCCATCCCTCCTCAGAGCATAAACATGTTTTGTGATCTCAGGCTGCCAAAAAACCTTTTTACCAGTTTTATATTCCTCATGGTATGGGGGTTGGAACCAAGTGATCTTTAAGGTCCCATCCAAGCCAATACTTTCTCTGATTTCTCTGATTTCTCTGACACTGCAGGGCAGTCCAGTTAATAACCAGGAAACGTGCAAGCCCTCAGCTCCTCAAAGCACAAGGAGGAGTTTCCTAGGTGCTTTTCAGTGTTTTGTTGGGAGCTCTTGAAAGCTGTCCCAAGAGTGCACTGATGCCCTTGCACGTTTCACAAGCTACAGCCAGGGGGATTTTGCAGAACCACCTCCCATGCAAGCTCTTGCCACAGAGAGGCAGCCTCCACCAGTGAGACAGAAAGAGAAAAGAAAAAAACCTTAAAAACAAAGCAGTGAATGTGAAAGAGGAGCTTTGCAGGAAGCATCAGTAAATGGAAAATAGGGGCTGCATAGGCGGGATGTGGGGCTGTGCCTGACCTCCCGAGGCACCCCTGAGCTTTGCACTGCTGGTAGAGGCATCAGGTTGAGCGTTCCTGACCTGAGAAGGCAAAAAGTTTTATCTGGTGTGAAATGACAGTGTTGTCTTTGCAGCTGCTGGTTCTAGGACCGGGGCAGCAGTGATACCTATCCTGA
The DNA here is from genome assembly GCA_013397555.1 of Urocynchramus pylzowi. Lineage (NCBI taxonomy): Eukaryota > Metazoa > Chordata > Aves > Passeriformes > Fringillidae > Urocynchramus > Urocynchramus pylzowi. The sequence goes on along the minus strand of VZRH01004630.1, from coordinate 194,302 downwards.
TGGTTTCTGTGCCCTCTCTGAACGTCTCAGGGGACTCCTGAGCCCACCTTCTGCAACCAAGGGACCTTGCTGGTGGAGACCACTCTGTCCTAGCACAGTGAACTGTCAAATCAGAGCAGGAATAATTTACAGAAAATAGGGATTTACTAAAACCATGAAAACCATACATAAATTTTGTCCCTTATATTAAAAGACCAAGATGAGGACTTCCCGGGTTTTTGTAACTGAATATATGGACCTTTGTTTCTTTTTGTGGTTGTTTTTTGTTTTTTTTTTTTTTTAACTGGGAACTCTGTGATATCAACATTTCTGAAGACAAAGTCTTTAGCTTTCCACCTGCATTTCAAGGATGTTTTTCTATTAAATTCCTAATTGTATCAATGAGGTTCACTCATTGTTCCAAAGCTACTAGTAACAATTAGCGTGCTGATGATCACTGATTAAGAAAAGAAGGGGGGAAAAAGGCTAAGGTAAATAAATCAACTTAAAAATTATCCCTTTCTGCAAACAACAGCTGCACAGGAAAAGGAAGACTGTTAGCCATCTTTCACTGATGCACTAGGCTGATCCAGTAGATGCGTTTCAAGTACTCTGCGGCTGCAAGTTAATATATCCTACACTCCACAGGAAACAACCATGCAGGAAAACAAAAAAAAAAAGGCAGAACAATTGTGTGAACCAAGTGCCCCATCTTATTCTGAAAACATCTGTGCCTCTGAATGTTTCGTTCATTCATTTGGTTTATTTGGTGCAAAAGCTGGGCGAGCATTAGCAGCCTGTCTCAGATAATATAGAGAAAAAGTAAATGTTGGTGTAGAGGTCCTTTGCCTTTTATTTGGTAGGAAATGGACTTGGAAAACAGAAACCACTCTGTGGCTGAGGCTATATGGTGTATGATGAGATTTGGTATAGGGGATGATGACTGGGTGGTAATGCTAGGACAGTGGAATGGATAAGGAATGCCAGGAGTTTTGCAAATACTGGTTTATGGAGAGCCTCAGTTCAGTAAAAAGCACAGCAACGTTGGAGAAAAGGACTGCAGGGGTGAAAGAAATGAATAAAATCAAGACTTTCAAAGTTTGGGATGACTGTGGTACAAAGCTTCCAAAAAGTCAGGATTTTTCCAGTCTACATACCACAGTTTCCAAATTCTGATATGCTCAGCACAGGACTCTGCTTTGGTGCAGAGGGATATTCTGCAAAGAGTTAAAGAGCAACTGCTTCATTTTACGTAGATAACACAACAAAGCCTGGAAATGCAAATGCATTCAGAAAGAGTCTTTGAACAGGTCTTCTTTTTCCTCTGAAAGTTGTTATGTTATGGAGATTTAAGAAAAGTCCTCACTGTTTATTGTCGAGTGTTTATTACAGAAGACGTCAGGAATGGCTGACAAGTTTATATAAAAAATTCCGGATCTCAACATTTTCCCAGTTGTTACTTTTCCTTTCCTACTGCTTCATCTTTGAAGAAGAAAGGGATTAAAGTGATGTATTTTGTCGCACTTTTTCCTGCAGTGAATTAACCCTTGGTCAACAATGACAACGAAGACAGCGCAGCTCTATGGAAATTAACTTGACAGCCCATAAACATGAGAGGCTGTTGTTCACTGGATTTCATTTTAATAGGCATTAACAAGGTTTTTGGGTTAAGTAAGCAAATGGAACTAGCCCTGAAACTATCATTTCATTTCATAGCCCTTTTCACAGGGATTAGCTATCAGTCTGAAAGGCCTATGAGGCTTCATCTAGCTTTTTAATTCAAATCTTACTGAATCCATCACAATTCCCTGTTGTTCCTATAATGCTACAAACAAGTAAACAATATCCATTGGGGATGCTTAAATTTCTTGGTATGTGTCAGATTTTTAATGAGAAATTTGATTTTGGAATAGTGCAGATTTGCACTGCTCTGCCAAGGGTAGATGCTGCCTTTTCACAGATCTTAAGTTATAGAGAGTCTATTCTGTGATGGAAATTTTGCTTTAGAAACTGTCAAAGGTACATACACAAGTTTAAGGAACAGCTACACTTGTTTCCCCTTCTCTCACATTTTAAGCATGGTTTGTGTCTGGGCTGAATTTGCATTGGTTACAAACTCTCTGGGTTGGGGCACCAAGCTTGTGTCACTCTGCAAGTTTATAAAAACCAAAGTGACACCTCACTACCAGCCTCAATCCTCCTCATCCTCCTTCTCAACTATCTTACCATCCCAGAAGTAACACAAGCACTAACAGCTGGGCATGAACACAGGCATACTGTGCACACTTCATTTGAGGGTCAGAAAGTGCAAAGTAACCACAGTGATGAAGAACCAAAATGAGTGGTTTTAATAATCACTTCTGGCTGAGACCAGTGTATGGGAATTTGAAATCATGGAGTTTATATGTGCTCAGACTGAACAAGTCTTCCAGTCTAGAGAAAACATACAGCTTCCTAACAGGACAGGCAGGACTTCCCTGTAGGAGTTCCCATAGCTGGTGGGCCCATCCATGCTGAATGGATGGCTCCAGTTCTGCCAGAGGCATCAAACATGGAACACTTTGGTGACCCTGAGCAGCTAAATGGGGTTGTACCACAGGGAGTCTGGCATTCCAGAGAGAAGCCCCTATTTCAAACCAGCCCTGTAAAGCTGAGGACTAAACTGTAAGTGACATAGTGAGAGCATCCTCCTGTGCCCATGAAACAAACAAGCCTGGATGGTCCTGGATAGAGGTCAGTTGGTGCTAACACCTGGTGTGGGGTTGTACTGGAGCTTGCTCATAGCCTACTGCACAGGTACTGCTAAATCAGGCCAGGGAATGGAGGTCAGAGGGTGCTGATAGTGCAGCATGTGACAGGAGGGCAAGTTGTGTAGCACTACCATGTCCACTGAAACTGGACAATGCTTCTCAAAGTATTCTGTGGATAGAATTGGGTGATTGATGGAAAATTGTTTTCCCAGGGATTCACAATTCAATCAACCATGCTTATATTCTTTTCACCTACCTTAATGCAATTGTTTGTATAGGTATTTGTGAACAGTCTTTTATTTATGAATAGGTATTGTTAACCAAGAAGTGAATGCATTGACACCTGAACAAATGGGTTCTCAGAAACACAAGCATGCTCCCTTTGGAAGTGACTGCCCTGCCACCCTCTACACACACATCTACTTGATGATAATGTGGCTAGAGAAACAAAATGTAAAGCATACAGGATTGCCAATAAATGTCATTTATGTGTCCTGGTCAGGAAGGAAACCAGCTATTTTCAAAACAGGGTTTTATAAAAATAGCCAAATGCAAGGCATGGTCTGAAGAGGAAAAGCAGGAATCCAAAATGCTCAGTAGCTTTCCTGTCATATCTAGTTTATTCACATCTCTGCTACAGGCCCAGACCCAAGTAGAACAGAGCCTTTCTAACTCCTATTAATTTGCCTTCTCCTCTTTTAGCTAATGGCATCAGCACATAAAAAAAAAATCTGTGAAAATATGCAGGACAGGGCTTAAGACTTCTGTGTGGCTTTGATTGAGTAAAAAATTGAGATTTTTTACTCATGATCAGAAGGGTTGAGAGCAGATTTTTCTGTGTTTCGACCTCTTGGTGTCATTAATAGATCTTCACCCTGTCTTGTGGCATACATGAGCCTGAGGGTGGTTCTTCAGACGATGGGCCAAGACAGCAACTCTTCACTTTTTCTCTTTCCTTTCTTTCAGAAACTCAGAAAAGACCCGAAGGAGTTAAATTGCCCTAGCAAAACCCCAGTGCAGGCACCTGTGCCGGATGGCTCATTCTGCATTCTCAAGTTTCCAACAAAAACTCCCCTGGAAGACCCTGCCTTGCAGCCCCTGGTAAGAAGGCTGTCCTCTGGAAAGGTACGTGGACAGGATCCTTGGATGGGCATGTTGTCAGAGACACAGGAAGCCTGGAAAAGTCTGTGTCTGTGCTAAAGAACAAGAATGTAAATTGTGTGTTAAGATCCTGTATTTGACATCTGTGATCTCAGCAGAGGGGAGGAGAAGGAGGAGGAGGAGGAGGTTGTCATGAAGAAAACATCAATGCATACTACCTGAAGGTTTCTATTTCAAAGATTTTTCAAAAATGTTTTATGTGTTATTTGCAAAGTTGTATACTATGTAAACATGAACTGAAATATTTATTAAGACACTGCATATCCCTCTTGGCTCCCTCTCTCAAGCCTGGAACTATTATATCAGCTTTGGGAGGCTTGTGTACAACAAACAGCCCAGAGGCTTAATTTTGTGTAGCACTTCCCAAACAGCTACAACTGCAAGCTCTGCTTCAGCAGAGTGTGAGGTTGGAATATAACAAGATATTGCTGTTTTAATGCTCCTCTCACATGGTATATAAGGAATGGGGGATAAACAGGAGATGGTTATTAAAAATCAATTTACTCTAGTGTGTAGTGGAATCTGAAGTGCAGACATCCACCATCATAAGTAATGTAAAAAAGCCCACCAACTTTATTGTGAATCTCCTAGTACATGAGTTACCTTTGGTTTTTTGGTTTTTTTTTTACCTTGGAGTTGAAGTTCCTGGGAAAAAGGAACTCATTAGTGAATTCACTCACTAGTGCATTTTTAGGTTTTCCTGTTCCACCTGCATTGACTTCACGCCATAATTACCAATTAACATAATACTTAATGTTTCAAGGTGATTTTTTTCCACTCTTCCAAAATTTGAAGTCTTGATTTTAGTTTCTAAATTCATTCTAGCCCATACTGCAAGTTTTTACTGGGGCTATTCAAGAACTATGTTTTTAACATCTGTTTTCAGTAGTTTTAAGGACTGTTGGATTTCAATGAGTTTGAGAATGCTATTTTCCAATGTAGGAGTCACTTTCCCTGAACAATCTGGAAGAAGAGAGGATTTGTTTGCTTTCCTTACTGCAAAAAGATTATGTCCTTCAATAAAACCTGTTGCCCTCATGCTTTGAAATGATGGCTTTCTTTCACACACGTAACCCTGCCATATTTAAATGGCATTATAAAGATGGCAATCTCATGCCTCATGCCACTCATGTGAAAGGTCAGAAATGCCAGAATTATTATCAACATATATTCTGGGGGATGTTCTTTTTGTGTTATGATGTTGACCCTATGTATATGGTCATGTGTGCTATTTCTTTGTAGATGCTACATCTTGCCCAGCAAGTTGCTTTCACATGACTCAAACACATCTGATTTAGTGATAAATACTGAAATGGAGGAAGAGAAGCTTCTATCTTTTCTTCTGCAATGCACTGGACATCCCTTTTCATTATTCTTATGAATATCCAGTAGTATTAGACTATTCATGTGTCTCCATTTATTGTGAAATCACAAATGTCCATTTAACAATAAGGACATTCAGTATTATAAAACCTGGATCACAGCAAAGTAAGTAAAGTTTCTTTCAAAGTTATTCTAGATTCACATTGGTGATAGTCTGAGGAGAGACAAGCCTTGGCTACAGGCTCCTTCAAGGCATCCTGAAAGCCCACAGCTTCAGAGGTCCTTTGACTCGTGTGCTGTCCACAATTTTCTTCTTCAGACAAGGAGCAGCCACTGCAACCAGTGGCCAGATATTCTCCCCCTTCCTCTGCTCTCCCAGCACACCACCAACCTGTCAGCTGAGCAAGAATTGCTGCTGCACAGGAGGGGGTCAGTGGTCACATGCCTCTTTTTTCCTCCAAAAGCAGTCTCAGACTGATCATCAGTCTGAATAGCAAACCCAAAGCAGACAAGTTAATGCAGAAATGGCAGGGACTTCACTCAGAGACAGAGCTCAGATTTTGAAAAGCAGCAAGCCCCCTGCCTCCAGGTTGTGAGGTCTGTATGGCTGCATGTGCACACTGGTTTTAACTGTACTCCTTCACAGGGAACTTTTTGCTGATATTAGTTAAATTACAAACAAAAGCCAAATAAGTGATCATTTCAAGAGGTACCAAAACCCTACTATTTTCCAGATGCCTTGTGATTAGAAAAAGAAGCAGTAGCAAAGGAAACAGGAAACTTTTTTCCACTTTCTGCCCATGCAGTCAAGTACTATAGTGTTAATGTGGGAGGCTGTGGAAATGCCATCCCGGAGCATTTAAGGACAGGTTAGAAAATATCTCCCAGAAACAGGTTAGGAATTGCAGATCCCACATGAGGGTAGAAGGGCCTTCCTGACCACCTGGGAAAGCTGGCTCATGTTCAGCCACTGTGGACCAGCACCCACAGGTACTTTTCTGACAGGCAGCTTTCCAGCCACTCTGCCCCAAGACTGACCCGACACTTGGCCTGGTTGAGCCTCGCAGCATTAGCCCTGGTCCATCAATCCAGCCTGCCCAGGTCCCTCTGCAAATCATTCCCACCCTCCAGCAGATCAACACTCTCACCCAACACTTCCTCCTCTCCCTGATTAACTTTCTGCTTTGTCACCTGTGCAACTGTGGCTGCTATGTGGCACACCCAAACAGTTTGGAATCACACCACACTCAATTGTGTTCGAGTGCATTCGGCATCCACTGCTCTGCATGACATGACTGACTCATCGCTGGAGAGACACTTTGGGAGAGGGAGGTAAATCCATCTCACTTTGCCTGCAAACTGGACTGATTGTCTTCCCATAAGAGCAATCAAAACTCTCTTTCAGGACCTGAATTTCAGCACTCCTCCCATCACTCTCCACCATCCCCATAACCACTGAGATAGCTGGTAGTGTAAGGAGGCATAGAAGCCTTAGTGTAGCTACTGTGCCATGCTAGAAAGTAGACACAAGTGAAAAAGAATAGCTAACAGATTTTTTAACTCTATTAAGATCTCATTTTAAGATTTCACATCTCAACAGAAAAAACAGTGAGAGTGTGGCTCACACTGTCTTGAGGGGACAAATGAGCTTAGACAACTCAGCAGCCAACGAGCAGAAGATGGGGAGCTACCGAGCAGGACAGCTCGATGCCAAGAGCAAGCAGGGAGCTGATGTGCCACCAGCTTCATCTGAATATTCAGGGAAGTAAGTTAAATGGTGACACCTTGTCCTGGCACGTATCCTATCCTCTCCTGTAAAACAAACCCTGGCACACAGCACATGTCGTGTCACTTTCTTTTTTTCTTTTGGAGGAAGAGTGAAAAAATTCTGCACATTTGTGAGACATCTGCACTTAAAACCACAATAGCAGGGTATGTANAAAAAAAAAAAAAAATCCCTAGGGCATATTTTCATGGAGTGCTTTGTGCCCTGCCCTTGCTAGACCATGAAGTCTTAAGACTATGGCTGCAAGGATTAAGGCAGAAGCATTGCACAGACTGAAGGTATCCACCACACTAGGCAAAGATTTCTAAATTAACATGAATAAAACCAGTGGTACCTGAGATGTCAGAATGCTCCCAAAAATTTGCTATGTGAATTTTCTGGCTGTTCATGGCATGGAGGAAATGCTTTTGAGGACCAGGGTGGTGTGTGTGAATCAGCAGTTCTTCCTGCCAGAGAATTTGAGGGGGTAACTCTGTAAAAGTGGGATGCATTTGGCAATCTGTGGGGCAGATTGAGCAGGTAGGAGGCAGAAAGAGCTGATGGAGGAATGGTTGGGCAGCACACAGTGGGGCTGGCAGAGGAGACAGCCTGCTTTTCAGAAATAGCTCTGAGGTGCAGGTCTTGGTGGGGCAAAGCAACCACTTTGTTCATGCAAAGTGAGGGCTATTGGGAGGTGGTGACTTTAGGGGAGCTCACCCAGACCTCAGTCCCCTTTTGCCTCATCCACCATTTTCTCTTGCAAATCTAGAAAATGCTTGGCAGTGCCCTGATGCCCCTCCTCCAACTCCCCTGGGAGAAGCCCAGTCAGCAGCCACTGAAATGCCTCCCATAAACCCATAGGGACATCACTCTGAGTGCCCATGCACACCCCCCAGTGCAGCTCAGCCTGCCCAGCTGGCTTCTGTGGTGGCTGGACCCTGTGCAGGATGCTCAGACACTGGAGCCTGTCAAATCCACAGCAGCAGCTGCCCAGCCAGTGGGGCCACCATTAGCAAGGCAGACTGAACTCAGGAGCAAAGAGCCTGTTTTCAAAGGTTGTTATTTGGCACTTTGTGGTTTGCCTCTCAGGTGACAATGTTGGTTATGGTATCAGGGACTGTGAATTAGCCAGCTTCAAACACAACGTTCATCTTGCAAGTTAAAAATGGAACCAGAAAAGGTGACCAGGAAGAAAGATTCTTCAAAACTTAAAGGTCATGTCTCTGTCTTGATGGAGAAGTGGGTGTTTCTCTGGTTGTAAGAAATTATTCTTCTGTGGAGTATATATTTTGTGAAACATCACGAAACACTGGGTTCAAGCTTCCCCTAGAAATTTATACCTCTGGCTCTTTATCCAGGCCAAATCCAGGCTGAAAAAATGCCCATGTCAATCCATTTCAGAGGTAGGATCACAGCAAACATCTCATGACAGCAGCTGACCTTACAAGACTGCCCCTTCACTGTGGCAGAGACTTGACATACATCCTTGAACTTGCAAAACATTTGTTGTTTTGAACGACTGCATTGGGACACGGCACTCCCAAGACTTGTTCTCTATTTACTCTTCAACCTGAAACCCAGTCTCTTCAGAAGAATTCAAGTGAATGTTTTGCAGTATTTATTTTCAAATATTTGAGCTGGCTTGAGGAAAACAGGATCTTTTCATCTTCACAGTCGCCATTTCTCAATGGAAATACAAGGGAGTTACTTTTAAGTTACTTTTTAAGGTAAAGGAATAGATTGTTTTCAGCTGGTTAATAATGAAAAGAAATTACATTCAAGAGTTTGCATTATCAAATCCTTCTATTAAACATAGAGAGGGAAGAGTAACAGAGTACAGCTCCAGGCTGGGAGGGTAATATGGCATTATTCCTATTCCCCCTCTTAAAATGATCTGCAGACTGCACCTCAATAGAGTTTAAGACAAAGGGTCTCACAGATCCAGAGATAAGCACCATGTTTTATCACTGCAAACTCCTTTGGTCCCCCTGACTTAAATAGATGTAGTCTAGACAGGGAGCCTAATGTTCATGTACCTTTTGATATCTTTCTGACTGTATAAAGGGAGCACAAATGCAGCATAAGTACAATTTATGTATACCATAGCTTCACTTTTCATTGCCCCAGTGGAGACTTGCTAACTATGAGACTCAGGCCCAGAAAGCTCACATTAATTCATCCTTTTGTTGTTTCTTCAAAGTGTAAAATGGCAGTTGTGTGAAAGTACCAGTGGCTGCACTGTAGCTTCATAATGGGAGACAAAGAAAGCATTCAGTGTTCAGAAAATATCACAAGGGCCTGTCTTGGTGAATCTGCTGATCACCACAGCATTCATCAAGCAAAGTCTTCTCAGAGAAAAATCATCTATGTTTGAGACTTCTCATACATCTGACAGCTCAGGAGGTGACTCACACACCGTGGGATGGGGGGCTGGTGTAGAGTTAAGCTGGCCAGCTTTGGTCAAAATCAGCTCTGAGAGCAGACACATGAGTGGGAAGAAAGAAGAATTGTTAGAGTCACACCCATGCTGGGGCTAAGGCAGCAGGAAGGCCACTGCCACTTTTTTTGCCTCCCCCAAGAAAACCTCCTGGGCTCCACATGTTTTGATTTCCTGCAGTGAGGAGCAGTCAGTGCCACTGGGCTGGGTGAGCCTCGGAGTCTGCCCACCCAGGGGATCAGAGGTTGGCAAAGGCAGGCACTGAGCTCTTACAGCCCACAATGGCTCTGCCAGGCGGTGCCCAGGGATCCTGGCACTTGGTGATTTGGTGTCAGCAGAGCTAGGATGTATTCCCTGTCACTGTGCCCAACCTGGGCTACCTGAAGCAGGGACAAGGAGGTCCATGACAAAAGGAAACCCAAGTAGCAGAATGAGGGAGCCTTCTGAGGTTTGATACTGCTCCCCTTACAGCATCCATCTCACCCTCTGTAGTCCTCTGTACCAGAAATGTTCTCATTTAAGTGGTTCTTAAAGGCATGCAGGCTAACTCTGCTGTTTAACAATTATTAGTAGCAACACAACTTCTCTTTATTTATCTTCTTAATCTCACATTAATCCAGGAATGTGTGTTTACATTTAGGATTTCTAAGTATGATGCTTCTCATGTGTCCCTGATTGTTAATGACCTTCTGAATAATTCATTCTAAAAGCCTCTTTTTTTTTTCTCTCTCCAGTTTAATTAACCTCTTGGTGCAGTTAGTGGGATTTTGCCATAAAAGCATAATGCATTTTGCATTAGCGTGTAACTCATGCTGGAAGAATCTAAGTCTAACTAAAGAGTTAATAGCAGATTCTGACTTAATACCATTTTATTATGGATGATGAATAATAACAGATAATTTTCTTCATATGCCTGAGCACTGCCTTAGGATACCAAGGAAGGAATACTCATCCTGCCCAGCACCCTGGCACACGTCTGCCACCCTGCACTGAGGCAAGGGCAGTATCTTGCATACATTTTTGATAGAGTTATCCCTGCCCTTACCAGAAGGCTGAAGAAGGCTCCCAAATCTGTGCTTATGCTCTGCCAGAGCTTCAGGTGCTAAATGTTATGGGTGACACAATTACAAGGTCAGGAGGCTCTTGACTGATACATGAATTCCCAGGTAGTGCCATTTCAGACTCCTACCAATAGACCTCATTGACCATCCCATCCAAACAAAGACTTGGAATTCATCAGCAGAAAAGAGTGTTTCTCCTTTGTGCTGTAAGTTGGCATTGCTTATCAAGAACTGTGAGCTAAAGCTCCTTGTCCAAGGACTTAGACCGCTTTCTTCAATGAGAAATCTTTTTTTAGTTTGCAAATAAAAGTTTCTGTAATGTGATAGTGGATAAGTCTTTCTGAATGCCCATGTATGACGTATCTTATTCCCAACTTATTATCAATTCTAGGGTTTCTAACTGCTCTGTGACAGCCTGCAAACTCACCTGCATAATTTCTCAAAGTTTGGGGGTATTATTCTCTCTCTTACAGAAGTTAGGATATAGTGATACAACAGTGAACAAAAAAAAAAAAAGAAATTGTCTCCAGTTCTGTCATTTGGGTGGGACTCACAGAGAATCTTTGCTTGCTCATCCCCTCCACGGTACTTTACCTGCAAAGTAAGGTTTTCTGCAAAATGTCCCCCATGCTCATACATGCTTTTATCAGCTACAGGGGAGCTATTGTCTGCAGCTGCTTCAGTGGGAGAAGACCTTCCTGATGCCATTTATCCCATCTCTGGGTAAGTTTCTGTATCTCTTTCTTTGTAGAAAGTTGTACTTGGCCAAGTCATGGTTGGGTACCTTTAGTGCAATAATTCACAGGGAACCAATTAAGCATCACTTTGGTCCTGTGGCGAGGGATGACACCGGGGCACATCAGAACCCAGAAGATGTGCAAGAGTGCAGAAGAGCAAGGATCTGTGTTCTCCCTTGGGCTTGTGAAAGATAACCAACATTAGATAAATAGCCTACTGATTAAGTCCCAGCTGGTTTGGTCTGGACTAATTAGGGCTGAATCTTTAGCTGGAAAAAGTGACTTTAGATTTAAATCAGCCACGCACCGTTCCAGGAAACAGATCCTCTCATGCCGCTTCATTTTACCCCTAACTATTGTCCGGGCTTAGACTGTCAAAACACGCCGTGGCAGTTATTGGCTGTTCATTATTTGATCCTTTCTTAAGATCCTCTTAGGCAACCGCCTCGTTGTGCAACAAACAGCAGCAGGTTGCCCCACAGCAGGCGGGCGGCGAGGAAGCCGCCCTACCTTAGATAAGGGGGCTGGCGGGCAGGGCAGCGGGCCCGGTGGCCAGGGGCGCTGGCTCGGGGGGCTCGGCGGGGCAGCGCTTCCTATGCCGGAGCAGCGCCAGCGCTCCGGCTTCCTGAGCATCTGCGGCTCACGGCACCGGCGGCAGCCCCCTCACCGCTTTCCCAGTAAGGGCCGTTTGCTTCCTTTCCACCCAGACAAAAATATAACAAACCACCTACGTTTTGCAATGGGGCTAAACTGAAACCGCCTGGTTCGGGGGGTTTCTCTTCTTCCTCTCTCCTTGAGCACACACGTGTGTCTGTGTGTGTGTGTGTGTGTGTGTGTGTGTGCGCGCACAAATACGAAGAGTGCAGTGTAGCGGTGATTTTCTCAGTGGTGGGATACAATTTTGAGAAGAGACAATCTCTACACTGTTTTTCTCAGTTTGAAATCTTTTGTAATTCTCTTTACCAGACATTTTAGACTTTTATTCTTTCCTCACTGCACAACACAGTTCAAACTTTAACCAGAGTGGCAACCACTGCCTCCATGACAGACGCAATAACTACATTATTTTGCTCCCAAGGCTTTCTGAAGACACTTGAGTGATTTGCATCCTGGCTTTTTCTGAGCGTGGATGGAAAGCCAACATTTTTGGAGTCTTTGGTATTGCAAAATGTCCCACATATGTACCACAGAGATTCAGAAAGGGACAGAAATGGCACTCTAGTGGCTCCATTCCCTGTGATTTCAGAGAGCTCAGAGAGGGGATCACAGAAGCCAAAGCTGGGCTGCCTTTTGGTGCTCAGGCTCTCAACACAGGGCTCTTTTACCTTGCCCTGGAAAGCAGCTGGCAGTGACACCCCAGCTGGAGATGGGGAAAGCCTGAGCTTTCTGTCAGGTGCTCATTCCTGGCACTCATTTCCAGCTTATTCAAGGAGAAATTTAAGGGATAGCTTTATCTCTGAAGCCTGATGTGGTCTCTGGCACCAGTTCCTGCCTCGCTCCTCGCAGGAGACCGTGGCCATCCCAGGCACTCCTGCTGGCAACCACGTTTTTCACGGGGCCAGCAGGCAGCATCTTCAATGGTCCCGCGCTAATCTACCCCGGCCTGAACTTGTGCCTCTCAGCCCCCTGCCCTTCTGAGAAGAGAGGAGAGCCCAGTGGGCAGGGGGATGTCTTTAGACATGGACATTTCTCCAAATGTTAAATGCCAGGGTTTAGGTTGTTAGGATACCTATATGTTTAAAATGGCATTTTATTTTAATATATTTTTTAATATTTATCTAAATGCTTACAGCTCCTAAGATTTCTCCAAAGACTAACTTAAAACTTTTTTGCATTGCACATGAAGGTGATCATACACTTCACAGAAGGGAACGTACTCATGAGAATGTTATGATGAGCAGTCTCTCGTGGCTGTCTCTCAAATAATTTTTGGTAAGACAATTTCTACTAATGCACTTTAGTTTAAAAAAACTGGTGTCCTGTACCTGGAGTTTCAAAATTAAGTAAGTATTCAAGTACTATTTTCCTCTGAGAGTTTCAGAATGGCCCCAAGCAAGAGTTCTCTGAGAAAAGAAACCAGAAATCTGTATTTTTAACATTCTTTTATTTTTTATAATTTAAGGAAGTGCAAAATTTAAGGGATAAACTCATTGACTCAACCATTAAAAACTGAAATAGGCATAAGAAATATAGATGTTTTCAATTTTTTTCCCTGTGTAATGGAGTAAACATTGTGTAGCCATAATTCAGTCTGATTGTGCTTTTGTCTTGTAATAAGATGCTTTTCTTTTCCCCAGCAACCTAACATTAGAAGCATATGCCCAAAGTACTGCTTAAATTCCAGCCAATCTAGATTGCCTGTTGTTGTTTGTTCCAAAGCTTCATTCTCAGTCAAGAAAGCTAGATTTCTGTGTCCTAGTAGATTTTGATTTTTTATTATCAAAATTATTTGCACTGAATGAAAACATACGGGAAATGCAAATAGCTTGTGGGCTTTACAGATCAGTATGGAGGAAATTCAACATGCAATCTGCCTGTCCAGCTGTGACTTGCTATGTGTTGAAACCTTTATATGCTAAACATATGGTATATGGTTGAAGTCTCCTCATGCTATGGATAGCACATCTTTGAAGGCGTGACTTCAAAATGTTCCTTTGCTTGGGAGATTCACCAATGTGCAGCAGAGCTCTTTGAGCTGATGGTCGTCGAGTCCTTACCAGCAAATAAACTGGGGAGGGGAGCAGGCTCAAGCACTGCATTAGGATGATTTACATGCTGCAGGGAAAGGCCTATAGCCCAGCCAGGGACTGTTTTATAGAAAACCTCAAAAGCTGAGCAGTGCTGTTGTTTACGTACTGAAAGTGTGAATTTTCAAAGGAAAAAAGACGCTCAGAAAGTTTCCATTGCTGAAAAGCAAGTTTTCCTTGCTGACGCATGTGTGCCAGCATAAACACTGCTGTGTTGTGTATTTAGAGGTTTTCCAGATCACCCCAACATGAACCTGCTTGCTGAATTTTCTGGCTGTAGATCATCTTCCAAAATCTCTGACTACCCCATGCATTTCTTTATGGGATAGGGTTGCAATGCTGTAAGAAATGTCATCTAAAGAGCATAACGTAATCCTCCATCATAAATTATCTTAGTCAGTCTTCTGGAAAGCTGAATTGCCAAGGGCAAAACATCTCCTCTCTGCATCTGTCAAACTGGGGTAATAGTAATACTTACCTATATCACAAGGGTGCATTTAGGATTAATTACTCCTCTTCATGCCAAGGATAAATTTATCCCATGGCGTTCGGTGCTGCCACCCATTAGTGGTAATTTGTATAACTAATTATTGTGATGCCTGCTCGCCTGC
>VZRH01004630.1:111421-179724 GCA_013397555.1 Urocynchramus pylzowi | reverse complement strand
CCCTCTATACCAACTTCCTTCTAGAAGACTTCTTGGCACTAGCACAAGTTCTGAGCAGATCTTTCCCAGCTAGGTCTCACTTATGTTTTCTTTATCTTTAAAACAGTCTTGACAGATGAGTTCCCAAGCAACCTGGGCTGTTTTGCCATAAGGCAAAAGTATTTCCTGGTGACATTTCAGGATACTCTTTCAGCCATCTTTTAGAAAAGGAATTAGAGCAGGATCCAGAGAGAGCCTGTCCAAAACCAGGTTGTGAATATTTCTGTTCTAGCTGGTGACATTAGGTTACGGTGTGCAGCTCAGTAAGAACGTACGGCTCCATCACGTCAGGGCTGAGGTAACACTCGGTTCCCCAAGTCAATTGGAAAACTAATTTCCATTTCCAAAAGTCATTTACAAACTGACTGAAACTGTTAATGTTTAACGGATTCACCTCCCACAGCCTCAGCAGTATAAATGCCTTCTTTGTAAGCTTGAGTGATTCATCCTGTCACAGGGTAAGCATCCAAGGCAGGTGAAACAGTCTCTCTTCTGGCTGCAGAAATCAACTGGGGCAGGAGCTTGGCTAGGATGCCTAACGTTCAGACAGACAAAATTAACTGAAATTAATCCCGCTTTAAGATGCTTTTGAAGATGGGAATTAGTTTGTAAAGTCATGGCAGCCTAGAATATCAAAGGTCAGTGAGAACTTCTCTTGGGCTCTCCTCTCAGGTCTGAAAATATTCTCTCTGTATCACATGAAACTCTGGTGCTCAGTGAAAAATGCCTTCCCAGTTGTATATCTGACCATGTAAATACAAAGTCCTGTACATAGCACAGCACACTATACTGTTTGCACTTATTAAATCCTTTTCCACTGAAAAATTGGCTCTCTGGCTTTGGATATGCATGACACATAGGAAGGATGTCTGTAATCACTTACACAAATGTCCATATCCTTCTGTTCTTCCTGCTCCCTCCTCACTGTCTCTCGTGTCCAACCAAACTGCACCTTAAACTGGGAAATGAAAAAGCCATGAAGTATTTTCAGTCAGCTACAATTACGTCTGGGTCTTGAGTATCATAAAAGCCAGAAAAACTGCATTTACTGAAACCTTTTTCTCTGAAAATGTATTAATAATGTATGATCATACTTTGTAGATAATGCAGTAATTGCTTGCTTGATTATGTAGCCAAAATAATCATTTTCAGAGATGCTTGATTTTTGCCTGGTGACTGCATTTTGTAACATTTTCAGGGTAACAGATGCTCAGCTATTTGTTCTAGTTCAAAAACCAGCCCTAAATTGAAAGTGAATTACTGTAAATCTTCCACTGATATCTAATTTTACTTTAAAAATATATGCAGACTAAATAGTCTTATACTCAGGAGGGGGAAATCCACACACAAAGCCCATGTTCAAAAGAACTCAGCACACTGCAATTAGCGTCACACCCTTCCAAACCAGACAAAATATGTACCCAGAGAGCACCCATTCACACAGGCACACATGCAAAAACATGTGCTGTTTTTCAAACCTTGTTTTTAAATGTTGATTCTGCTTCTATGCCCCAACAAAACAGTATTTGATGTAAGTTTTTTTAAAGTATGTGCCTATTTCATTAAGTAAATGAAGGTAAATAAATAAATGGATATATAAATAAAGGAAAACAAATGCATGTAAGTAAATAAATAACTAAATAAAAGTTAATAAATAAAAGCTGTGATTTTGGCTAGGCTCAAATGCATTTGAAAACCTGTTTGGGTGGGTAATGCTTTGGAAAGTAACAGACTATGCAAAACCTGGCCTCCAAAATGGAACCAATCCAACATACATCTAGGGATAAAAAAAATACTAAAAAAAATACTAAAAGAGCAAAACCTACAGAGAAAATGAAACTTTGAACGGACTGTTTCCACCAACTTCATTGACTCAGAGTCATTTAGACTGAAAAAGACCTTCAAGACTATCTAGTCCAACCATTAAGCCAGCACTGCCAAGATCACAACCAAACCACATCTCCACATCGAGTCTTCTTTGCCATGATGGTAATTAGTAAGTGATCATCATCCTTTATCTCAACCTTTTAGCTTTTCCATCTTGATTTGTTGCCCTTTGCCAGTACCAATATGACCAAGGCTTTGTGAAGATCCCGGTTCACGGGTCTGTGCAGACCAGCTTTCTTACTAAGTGCATTCTTTTACTCTTCAAATTCAAGAGCAAAGCTCCCTACAGAAGGAGCTTTCCCACCTCTGGTGAGATGTCATGCAGCAAGAGTGTCAAAGAGAGCACATTGCTGGTGGGCAAAGCCTGAGCAGAGAGGGCATCCACTCTCATGCCAAGGGACAGCATGGCTAGTGTGTCACCTGGTGAAGCTGAGCCTCCCTCTTACAGGCATTGCTGCCCCAAGGGGGAGGCTATTTGGAAATCAGATCTCACCATGGACTGCTGGTTTTTTTACTGAATTCTGAAAATTTCTGTTCTTGGTTTTGCCAGCTACTTTTCATTAAAATTGCTTTCTTTTACTCTCTACAACTTCCTGAAGGGCGGTTGTAGTCAAGTGGGGGTTGGTCTCTTTCTCCAGGCAGCAACTGGCAGAACCAGAGGACACAGTCTTAAGCTGCACCAATATAGGGAAATACAGGTTGGATATTAGGAAAAAGTTTTTTTTACAGAAAGAGTGACAAAGTTCTGGAATGGCCTGCCCAGGGAGGCAGTGGAGTCACCATCCCTGGATGTGTTTAAAAGACTGGATGAGCACTGGGTGCCATGGTTTAGTTGAGGTGTTAGGGAACGGGTTGGACTTGATGAAGGTCTTCTTGAAGGTCTCTTCCAACCTAGTGATTCTGTGATTCTGTGATTTTTCACACAGAGTGGTGTGGGTACATTGTCTTCTCCCTTGTCCACATTTTCACTGTGGCCAGGCCTGAGGCAGGAGGCAATTAGGAAGAGAGCTGTGACCAGTTGTAGCCAGGAGGGTAAATGGGCTCTCCGCTACTCAATCCCACATATTGGATCCTCGTTCAGGGTGCTGCAATTAGATGAAGTAATGTCTGAGACTAAAAAAGGGAGAATGATCTTTTCTATGGTTAGTTTTGCAAATAAGACATTGAAATAAAATGTTGCACTGAAGAGGAAAATAGAAGAAAGAAGTGGCCAATCTGGTTAGTGATAGACTACTTAAGATCTGTTTCTAAACAGGAACTTGGGCTGCAAAAGCAGAAGAAAACATTCCATAAGGTACAGCTGGTCATGGCATGCAGACTAAAGATAAGGGCATCAAAAAGAGAATCTGTTCTCAGCGTGGAAGGGGTCAGTGCTCAGAAATGACTCTGTACATTTCTTGTGGGAGACACTCTCACCCCTTCTGTGGGCATCTGTCCCAGATTGGTGACATTGCCTTCTCCTCTGCCCAGTCCACTGAGGACATGGAAAAGGCTGAAATAAAAATGCTAAATCGTAGAAGATAAGCTTAAATAAAAGAAAAAGTAGAGGCAATCTACATGGTTATTAACCACCTCATTTAAGGGGTAATTTTGCAGTCATTATCGATCTGATTTTGAATCTTAGAATACAATTAATATGGTTAAAAGATATTCCTTGAGTGATCTGCCTCCAATCACAGCCACAGGTCGCTGTTCTCTGAACAAAGGACAAATGCAGATTAGGGAGCAAACTGGGGGGCAAGGGCTATGATAGTCTTAATTTCAGCTGCTTCTTCATACCAAGCTGCACAAAATCCTACCTGCTCAAGCACCAGATGCTGGTTTGTGTGGTGCCTAAGCATGAACTCAAACCTTCTTTAAACAACACACACTGGGAACTACCTCTGTTTCAATAAAGCCCTTAATGGAATGGCACAAGTATCAGTATTAGACCTGGACTTATTTAATATATTTCATAATTCATGATGTAGAATTTCACAAAGGAGTAAATTAATTACAGCTGAAGGACAAACAAAACTGGAAGGTACATACTATGTTGCTGCCAGTAGTTAAACTATTTCTCTGGCAGGAAGACTTTTTTTCCTTCCAGCCAAAATTAGCTGGGCAATTACCCCAAATTGCTTTTTCTCCTTGTCCTGGGAGCAACTCCTCCAGGCAGTAGAGCTGGGTGCCATCAACCCTGTGGAGTGCCTCCCAAGGGAGCTGTGTGTCTGACGGTGGTGCCTGCGCCAGACTGTTTCAGGAGCTTGTTCAGATTGCGTGGACAGAATAGCACAGAATCCATGCCTTCCACACATTTAGCCCATCTACTTTTATCCTTTCCATATACTTCTTCCCACATCCTTCTGTGGTAGGCACGGAGGAGAAGAGCAGCTGCGCAATGACTGCAGGTGGGTATTGGAGTGCGCTGCTAAGGATGGAATGAAGAAGATGCGTTGGCAGGAGCTATCCTGGTAACAATGAGTATCCTCAGAAGCAAACAGTTTAGCAAGTTGCATCTGCAGGCACTTGGTGAAATAGAACATTTTTGACAGACTTGTCAAAAATAATCAGATTTTTTTTCACGACAAAAGGCCTCTTAACAGCAAGACTAAAACTGCTGCACCTGAAGGATAGGTGAAAGAATAATGCAAATTCCAAAGTACTTCTTCTTTTTGTAACGTCTCCATGGTTAGTCTGCCATGCATAGTCATGTCATAATATGCATAATATGCATAATATGCATAAGTCATGATGCATAGACGTAGAACTGGCTGGATTTCACAGCAGCCCCGTAGAGCCCGCTTGCTACGCTTGGGGTAAAATGCTAACATCTATTTCGAAAGAATTATATTGAGTCTGTCTGCCTGGAAGTGATAGACTTTCTGAAGCTTTACGGATGTTCAGGAATGGTCTTTTCAAGTTCAGCATATACTTAGTCGAGAGAGAGGTTTTGGACATCATTAGACAAAGTGAACCGTATTCATATGGTGTTTATAAAATACACTTGCTTGTTATTTCCCATTGCAGCAGATGGTACCCAAAATAAGAAATGACCTGGAACCTCATTACCGACTGCATCAAGTCTGCACAACACTGCTCAGGGAAGTAGGAAAATATTTGACTTGTTTTAATTTGAAGAAGGCTTTTCTTACTTTCAGGCTCTTAAAAAAGAAATTTAGTGGAAGAGATTCATCACAAATATTCACCATGACACTGGGCAGGATGGAAAATTAGAATAAATATCCAGCCTTGTGGTGCAGAGTACCAAATATTGGTCACTGCTTTGGGTTAAGAAGATACATCCCTGCCATGAGGCAGCTATTCCCGAGGTGCAGGTGATGAGCCACTTGTTTCCAACCTCTCCTGAAGCAGCTGATGGAGCTGTTGTCCAAGATTGTAATGCCAAATACCAGAAGTCATTTTCCAGGGAAACAGATGAAGTTTCTATAGATGATCAGTTTTGAGGATGAATCTCCCCACATTTGGGGTCTTTGTTGGGTGTCTGACACCACATTCTCAGTATGGCTCTTACAACTCAGCCTTATTGCAGGACTCCTTCACTCCTGCAAACTGCTGCTCTCTTGCCTTCCCCTTTCATGCAAATTTGCAAAAAGTTTGTCCTGGCCTTCCCACTGAAGGAATGACCTCCAGCTACACTGGATTTCACAGCAGGTACAACTGCCCCCTGAGAGGCTCAGCCCAGCCAGTCAGTTCTGACATCACAAAGCTTGGCTTTTCTGCCTCTTCTCCTTCCCACTTTTTGATGCATTGAGCAATTTCATATTTTGATATGAATTTGAACCTAGAAAAATGTGTGATAGTGTGCAATTCATGTTTAATCTGCCACCAGAAAAATTACCCTTTTTAATTTAAAATAACCATTTACTTGGTGATTGAACTCTTCAGTTTATACTGGATGAAAAGATATCCCACAGGATAATAATGCTTCAGTGTAGGAAAGCTGGTTTTAGCCTGTTTTCTAAAACTTCCACTGAGCCCCAGAGGTTGTTTTTTTGTCACGGAGGAGAAACAAAACAGTTTTTGTTCAAGTTCCTTGTGCAAAGGTACAGATAAATTTTCTTCTCCAGCTGATATGCTGTAGATCAGCTTTAATCATATTCACAGGTATTGCTGTGGTTAGGCTTGTGTGAAACCACAGATTACAAATTGGGTGCCAAACTATCTAGATAGCTCATCATGTGACTGTAACGATCTCATAGCACAGCACAAGAGGGGTCTGGGCTTCTCTGTGCCATCTTCACTCTAGAACTGCACACAAGTGTAAAACTACAGCTTCCTCCTGTCTGTTTTTGACTGGAAGGACAAGGCTTGGGTAGGCAGGCAAGGTGTGCAGATACTTGTCCACAGTTTTAATTTGTGCATCTCCATGGGCTTGGGCATAAATCAGGCTCTGCTTCCGAGAAGCTTTTGATATCAGAAGCAAATATCTTGAAAAGATGATGAATCTGCACGCGCTCTCTGGGCTGGTGACACCAGCTGCGTGTGCTGCTCAACAAGATGTGTGGGCATCAGGCCAGAAAACATCCCTGGTGATTTTATTTCTGAAAATATTTCTCTTGTCACATAAGTGGTTCCTTGGACTGTCCAGTTATTAGATGGTAAATGAAAGCATTGAAATTCTTACTTTTACTGGTTAACAGATATTTTCTTCATCATTTGTAACTACATTGCTAATGATCCTGTAATGTATAATGCAAAATACTTTGACTTTCTATCAAGACTCTCATTTTTCTCTCTCTAACTCTCAACTAAGGGCAAAGTGTAATGAAGCAGGCGTGTCTTCAGGCTGAATTATTTTACTGCCATGAAAAACATGGCAGTAAAATAATTCTTCTTCAGCCCTCTCTTCCCTCCCCTCCTTCCATTCAGGAGGGAATGCTCTTTGCTTTGCACAAATGATAAGAGCACATCCAAACCACTGTCACATGGCTGTTCACACAGGCACTGCTGAGGGCAGAGCTGACAGCACTGCTCTGATCCCAAGGGAGTGGATCAATCTATTACTTGTGATTGGAAAAGTGCCGGGGTGGTGTCGGCACACATGACTATCACACGGCCTCAGGATCCTGCGTAATTGCAACAATAGCTTACAAAGATGGTTAAAAGCAGATTTGTTCCTAAAGCTGTTCAAAGAAGAGGCCAGAGGGGCTTGGGTCAAACAGTGCTGTCTGCCCTGGCAGTGCCTTTTCCTGTGGGACAGTGCTTGCTGCAGCTACAGCCCTACACAACACACACATATCCCAAAGAGAGAGCTGAGCCTCCTCCTGCGACAGAGAGCCCTTGGGCAGCTCGCCTAAAACCAGGATCTTCTCCAGTATTGTACTCCTTCACAGAAAAATCAAAAATATTGAACCCAGCAAGAGTTGAGGGTGGAAAGGCTACTTTATAAAGGAGCAATAAAAAAATCAAACCAAACCAATCAACCAAATAAAAAAAAAAAAACCCAACAGAAACCCCCAAACAAACAAACAAAAACAAGCAAAGAAAACCACCAAAACCAAAGAAGGATAAGAGATCCTAAAATATTTTTTTTTCATTCCAGCTCTTTGGGGCAGAGGCTGTAAAGAAGCAGATAATATGCTTCCTGCTGGGATTAACTGACAGAGTTACAGAGACTACCTGGGAAGCAAATCCTCTGGGTTAACTCCTCTCAGTGCTAGAGAAATTCCTGCACGCTGTCAAGTGCTGGTGGCATCTTTGCAAGGGGTCAATGAGATACAGTGCAGATGTTCTTCTTGACCCTAGAAGTGCCACATGTGGCTCCACAGAGAAGCTGTCTGGGGAGTGCTGGTGGGGATGCTCATCCCTGTGATGGAATCCCACTGCTCTTGCTGCCTTGGTCCTGCTGGTGCCTCCCAGAAGGCGCCACACAGCAGAGTGCAGGCACTGCAACGTTACTTGCAGTCAGTGGAGGAATCTTCAAAGAATGTCTTTTTGATGAAAAAAAAAGGCTTTGTTCTTTTCTTCCACTCAAGTGACCAAAATCAAATCAGCTTGGTTCTTTTTCCTGCAACCTTACATGCAAAATTCAAAGCAACTGCTGCCATTCAAAGGGGTCTGAGAAATGCTAGGAAATATCTCAGGAGCTGACAGTCAGTGGCTGGATGGGATGCAGCAAGGCACTGGTGAGCCATGTCCTCTGGCTCCTGCAGGAGCTAGCTCCCTGAAACCCACTGCTCCACTTCTGAATGGTGACTCCCCATTACCAGGCTCAGGTATTCCCTGGTATTGCCTCACCCCTCTGAAGTCTCCAGTAGTTTAACAATAAATTTCTGAAAGGTAATTATAGTCCTTGTGTTCTATTAATTTCCTGGGGAGGGAGGGGTTATCATTACTGCTCATATTTTTCTATTTTCTCCATGCCCCAAAATGCTAGAAGCTTGGAAAGGAAAAAATAAAGCTTCAAAATTTAGATAACTGCTTGTAGTGAAGCTATCAGACTTCATCTTAGTTAATTTATTTCATCAATACAGTTCAAAGGATGCTGACAAACATCCTCTACAGACATTTATTTTCATTATTAAAAGAGAAGGTACTGTAAAATACACTTAATTCCCCACCACTACACTTTTTAGTGGTGTCAGTGTTCTCAGACTGGACAGCTAAAATGTGTTATACCAGTCATTTCTCCCTCTTCCCTCGAAAGAGAAGCTTTCCAAACACCAGGATTAGAGAGGAAACCTTTTCAGACCTGGCTTCTGAAGGGATAAAGCCAACATTTCTTCTTCTGCTGCAGCCCATGTGCTGCAGGCTTGCCCATGTGCTGGTATCCAGACCAAGAGGCTTGACAGGCTTCTGCTTCTCTTAGCAATGCAGCAACTCCAGGCTGTCCTCAGACAGCAGGGGCTGTGCAACTACTTACTGCTTTTGGTGCAGCATTTGCCACTTTTGATCTGTTGTTTCTAGTCCAAGTCCTTCCCTGAGCCCTTTGCTCAGAGACATCCTATTGATCAGTGACTTAAAACCCAAAATATGTTACACAAGAATATGGGAAATTTCAAATAGTGCTGATTTCTGGAAGTAACTAGCTAGCGTCTAGTCCCAGCAAAAGAGGAAAAATGCAAACAGCTTTTGAATGAAAAATGGCTGAAGGGGAAAATACAGATACACTTTCATCTCATAAATAAGTCTGAATCGGCTTTGCTATTTTAACTCAAAAGAGAAAATGCCAAAACCAGCATCTGTGAGGTTGCAATTGCCCTTTTTTATTGCACTGCTGTGAGCAACTGATTTAATTTTAAAATATTAATGCTTCAACATTGTTTAGCTTCATTTCTTGTGGGTTATGAATCTGCTATTTGATTATCGAATAGAAGGACACAGGTCCTGGCAGAACAGCACATGCAGCACGTGCACAGAAAGGCTCTGTTGCTGGGTAACTCCCCGAGGGGAGGAGAGGAGCTCTCTCTGAGCAGGCATCCTTCAGGCCATACAGGAGGGCTCTGATGGCCACACCAGCTCCACACACAACCACACACTGGGAGCCAGGCCCCCTGCCCAGTGATGGCACTTGAACCAGTTAAAAATGCGTGCAGTATAATTCGCAGAACAGCAGCCAGCCACTGGCACGCCTACATCTCAAAATGCACAAATTTGGCATTTTCTGCAGCTGGAGAAAGTCCTGGGGGTAACTTGTGCTACACACTGGTGCTTACTGTCTGTAAGGGAAGCTACATGCTGTGCCTTCCCGTGTGGGGACCTGATGGTTGGATAAGGCTAAATGTGCCATGCAAAGCCCTTATCTGATGCTGCTGACAGCGCTTGGGGGGAGTGCACACTCAAAGCCCAGCAGGCCCTTTGGGCTGTACTGGCTTCTGCTGCCTGTCACAACCTAGCTAAAATGATTTCTAGGGCACAGACAGAAAAATCAAGTGACTGGAGCTACTGCTGCTAGTAAATAATCTCTGCTGCCTGGCTGGCAACTGACAGATAATGATCCTCACCAAGAAGAGTGAATGATAATCAATTTAAGAAATATGGACAATCTTTCAGGAAACATAGCTTCAGAGCAATTTCTGGACAGAAAATTACTAGCATAATCTTCTAAGAAATTAGTGCACAGGAAACATGGCAATTGAAGGTCATCTTTAACCATTACTCATAGTTACAGAAGTTTCTGTAAGCCACAACTGAACTGCAGAGTACATTATCCCATTTTTGTCACAACTTAGGTTCTAAACCAGAAGCTATAAAGTCTGCAGCTGTTCCTTCTCCTCTACTGAGACTGAGACCTCCCTACAGGACAAGTATGAAGTTCCCTAATCCATATACAGGAAGAGGGAAACATTTCACTCTCTGGGTTTCAGCCTACAACACACTGGAATTAAGGATGCTTTTGTCCAACTTCTCCAGTGATCAGTGTGAACATTTTGGTCCAGGGTGTGAATGGTCATTCCCTGGTGACTTGGCCCAGGAACTTGTCTCCATTTGCTTTCCCAAAGACCTATGTAGAGATGTAAAGAAGAACCAGAAACAGAAAAAATGTGTGGTGGTGATGCATATGATACTGATCACTAACTCCATGTATTCACCAGTGATTCCTTGATCTTTCCTCTTCTCTCCCACAAAGCCTACAAGTATTTTCTTTTCTAGCTAGTGAAGGGAACAGAGGACAAGTCACTCTAATGTTCAGTGTAAGGGGAGGAGATTTTCTTTGCTACTTCTGGCCGAGTACATGTTACAGCTGAGATTCTCCAAATTGCCCCTGGCTGATTGCAAAATCACAGAAAGGTTGAGGTTGCAAGGCAGGTCACTTGGCCCAACTCCCCTGCTTAAGGAGGGACACCTAGAGCCCCTTGCCTGGGACCATGTCCACCTGGTTTTTGATTGTCTCCCAGCACAGAAACCTCATAATCTCTGGGATAATCCATGCCAGTGCTTAGTCACCCTTACAGTAAAAAAAAGTGTTTCCTGATGTTGAGGGACACTTACATATTTCCATTTGTGCCCAGTGCCTCTGGTCCTGTCACTGGGCAGCACTGTGGAAAGCCTGAAGCAGTGTTCTGCCCTCTCCCTTCAGACACTTGGTCCATGGTAGTCCATGGCCCTGATGGTCCATGCTGATAACATGGTGCTGGTTGCTCTTTACAGCTGGGTACAACAATGCTTTGAAGGGCAGATAAAAGATATATTAAATGTCAATATGGGCTTTTCCATGACAGCTATTGCTTAGAACTGGCAATAAAATAATTCAGAAGGAAATGAGCTGTTTGACCATGAGCAGGAATGGAAGTGGTAATCACTGCAAGCCTTGTAGTAAGAAAATAGGAGCAAGATTTTTTTCAGAAAACAGAGATGCAATATCCTAGGGTGTTTCAGAATGAGAAACATTTCAGGAAAATAAAATTAATGATGTGCTAACCAAATAAATACATAAAATAGCTCCTTTGGCTATGCTAAATGAGAATTCACAAATTATTTGGCTGCAGGAATCCCTCAGTATGAACTCTACTCTTCTTGAATATGGGGGTGGACAAGATAGGAAAAAAATGGTTCCATATCAGACACCATCTTGGTATCTTCTGAAGCATTATTAAAAACAATGACAATGCCAATTGTAACAAAGCTTGTACTTCACGGCTCCTGACAAAACTAGGTTATAATTTCCTTCATTACAAAGTGAAGACCTTTGTGGAAGAAAAAAGGAAAAAAAAAAAAGAAGCTGTTTTACAAAGGAAGCTGAAGAAGGGGAGCTTTTCAAGGTGGTCTGCTGACAGAACAGGAATGATTAAGGACCAAAACAGTTGAGGTCTGTCTCTCATGTAAGTAGGGGTTTTAGTAGGGTAATTCTAGAGACTTACAGGCTCTATAAATACTGTTAAACCACATACCAACCAGGCAAACCCTCAGGTAGCACAAGAAAAAGTGTGAGCAGGAGAGTCACAGATTTGAAACCTGAAGTAACTCCATCAGAGGGTCTCCCACTAAGACACAGAGTACTTGCTCAAGCAAGGGAAGCTTTCCCTTCATGACCCCCTCCCACTGCAGCAGCCCCAGGTATCTCCTGCTGCCTCCCAGCAGTGCTGCACTCGGCCAGTCCACCACAAGCTCCCATGTCAGCCCAAAAGAGGGGCCAAGAGCATGTACATTTTTTTAAGCAAGGGGGAATATTCAGCATCACTGTAGCCTCTGAGTGGCCCCAACAGCCTCTGCAACCACTTCCTTAGCAATACTGAGAGATCTTAATTTTAAATACTATTAATGACATATAGACTGCACCAACAGTCTACAAGATCAATCTTCTAACTGCAATTTTCTTCCACAACAAAGCTGCATTGGAACTGTCAAGTATTTGTCCCACATATTCACAGGTAAAGAACTTACACAGCAAATAGAAAAAAGGAACATGCATTTGCAGAAGTGTTTCATAATGCCAGACTTGACCTGTGTGTGGCCAGACACTGAGGTTTTGCTTCAACCCAGGAATTTATTAAGACTTACATGAAAATATTCCATTTTAACATAATACACATCATTAGCATTTGAATACATATTTACAGATTTATTTGAACTTTTCTTAACTGCAATTCTACAACTGGGCAACAGATCCATAAGTGTTTCATAAACTTTCAAACACTTACATATTTATACATATAGTTTTTGCATATATATATATAAAAAAATATTTTTGAGACTCAAGGACTGAGAATAGTCAAAAGGACATTATTGCTACATTTCCATATTTACAAAAACAATGCATAAACCCATTCAAAACACAAAGCCATTGCAAAATAAGTTTCAAAACCCCCCAAATTATAAAAATATAAATTTCAAGAACGAAAAAACCCAAACCTCTTTCAGCTAAGTGTCTGTAAAGTACCGAGACATCTATAACAACTAGTTTGTCTACAGTTGCTCCAAAAGCCAACACGTTACAAAAGAGCTTTTATAGCATTAAACTGAAAATGCTCAACAACTAGTATGCATAAGAGTGCATCCAAACAAATGGCTAACTTTGGAAAGGTGCAACAGCCTAAGTAAGTTCAGTGCAAATGGTTAATTTTTTTTATTTAACTCTGAAAGACGGATTCCTGTAACAATAAACCAAATGCACAGTCATAGAAGGAGCGCGGTATTCAATGTAACCCAAAATATACTACCAGTGTGTGTATTTACAATTACCTTGTATTTGGGCAGTTAGTTACACATTTGAATTGCATGTAAACTCAACCAAAATCCTGGTAAAGTAAGTTACAGAGTGCTTAAGTGCATTGTAAATAAATAGGTACTCAAGTAGTACTCTGCCTCTGAGAAATACTTCTCTCAATGCCTTTACTTATTTTTAGGGGTCAGAAACAAAGGAAGAAAAGAACCAGCAGTGCTCCTCGTGGGAAGAAAAGGGGTTAGAAAACACTTTTAAGCACAGCCCTGGGCTCAACAGATGCTGACCCCAAAACTTCATGTCTGTCAAAGAAGAATGGAAGGATTCTCTCTTTTATGCCATTTATAAATTTGGCACTTCTCAGTTAGACTCTTCTTCGCTATCATCTCTGGACTACCAGAGAAACAACTTGGGGTGGAGGAGAATAGTCCTTTCCAGTTAGTACTATCCAAGACTGCCTGTGGGAAAGATTCACCTGGGTAGGACAAGATAAAGAAAGGGCCCCCAGGAGAGCATTATTTCTCTCTGGTCTCTCTTAGATAAGATGACTCGTTAAACGGCCTCCTCTCCAGACACACAGTTTACTGGAAGCAGCCTTCCTCCTCTTTTTTAACCAATTTGGCAGTGCCCACCTATCTTTGGTGAACACTTTAGATGCAACTATTAGCAAAACAAATGTCAAAGTCTTTGGGCACCCCAGGCAGAGGGCCACAGAAGCAGTTCAGGCTCCATGGTGGAGTGAGACCCAGTAATGGGCAGATTCATCCTGGCAGGGAATGCACCGGTGGGAACTAGTGAATATATCCATGGAAACAGTGCAACTGGTCTGCAAGGGTGACAGCACAGGTGGCAAATACAAATGAAAATCCATGCTCTTCCTCCCTTCTCCTCTGGTTTAAACCCCAGAGCTCCCAGAAGGGTTTCCAACTGTGCAGATCAGCTTTGGAAGGGTCTTGGTTCCTTCACCTCTTTTTCCCAGGTAAATACAGCACCCTCACTGGCCTCCAAACTATGATACCTGCCTGGGAAAGCCTTTCAGGCTTGGCTGGATGTGGAAAGGGGTTTACAAAACCATTAACTTAATACTTGTTTATTTCATAAATTCAGAGAAACAAGATTAACTAGAAAATGACTGTATGCATTCCAGGCACAGATCCAGAGACTAATCACTGCAGATTTGGTTTGAGCTACAGCCATCTAATTCCACACCCTGGCTTAAGATTTCTTTTGTTGGTTGTGGTTTTTTTTCTTCACATCTGGCTCTCTACTGCAAATACACACAATATAGCAAAATATATACAGCTTCAATTAACACTTCAATGATGCCTGTAACCGTGCTCAGCAGATTAAGTTTATGTATAACAGTGCCTGGTAAAGGACAGTATTACAACAACGTTTCAGCTACACAGTGGTAGTAGTGAGTAAAAGAAAAGAGAAATTACTGAAGTCATCCCTCTCTCAGCCCTGCACAATACAAACAGCTAACACATCTGATCTCCTCTTCTTCACAAGCCACTCAAACATTTTCGCGTACCAGGAGAGGCTGAGTAGAGGAAGCACTGCTGCCCACTGAGTTAATCCTCACCGAGTGATCTGGAGCATTTCCTTGACTGGAAGGTGGGGTTGAGAAGTTGGCATAAACCTACAGAAGCCAAAGACTGGTGTCAATACTCTGCAGACTGCTCCCTTCACACATTCTTGGAGAGCATTCCTTTCTTAGCCTTTTCCCACTGTCTACTACACACTGCTGTGGAAGGGTTCCAGCTCAGGAGCTTCTTTGCAAATCAAAACAGTCTCAAAAGGTCTTGGGCTTAACTGCTACTTTAAAGAATCATGAAGCTCAATCTCAGTTACTAAAAACACTATAGCTTCCAACTGCATGCCAAATTTCAGCTGAGCTCAAGAAAAAAGGAATAGCTTAGGTTATTACTAAGCTCCCCCAGAAATCTCACTAATAATTCCTTCAGATTCTTGCTTTTGTTTTAGTAATGCCTGCACCTGCCAAAAATACACTACAGGATGCAATCGAACACCAGCAGCTTTCAGTTTCCTCTTTTCTCAAATTGTCAGGAAGCCATGTACTCTCTGCCCAAACGAGGCATCCAGAAGGTAAAAGGAAGCTTTATTTTTAAATCAGGTTTAAACGTACTTTTGTAAACCCTACTAACACACAAAGTTATGGAGAGAGAAAATCCAAGTTTAGAATGTGCCTCCAGCTTTTCTTTGGACTGTTTTTCCCAGCTGCCTGCTCAGAATAAGCTTTCACTATGGAATGGTTGAAAGAGCAGCACACACAATTTGTCACAATGCACCTCCAAGGTTATGTAAACGGTATTAGGGGAGGCAAGTGAGAAGATGCAGAAGAACACCAAAGGCTCCAGCCCTTCATTCAATGGCTTTCCTAATAAAAACTAATTATACTTTATTTCTGAAATGTTTCCCAGATTAACAGAATTTTTCATAGTTTAGGATAAGATGAATTTATGCAGTACCATTGCATTTTGTAACATCAAAATTGTTGTGACAGGTCTGTTGTGAGTGAGAAACATCACTAATGCAAAAAATGTTCTGCAGCTAATACATTTTGGGTATGGAATAGCTCAAGCATCATTCCTACAACCCAGAGTGATGCTGCAAAGCTACATAAGTAATATTAGAAATGCAGTGCCTGGGCTCTTTGCTTCTCACAGCTCTAGTGTAACATCTTGCTTGAAACTGCTTAGTCCATAACTTACCCGGGGGGCATTATCTGAAAGCTGCTGCTCTATCATCTGTACAATTTGTTTAAATGTGGGTCTCTGTAAGGGATCAGCATCCCAGCAACTCTTCATTATGTCATACCTGTAAAGATACCAAAATTAAGTACTGCTCATGAAGAAATCCTTAGAGTTCTTATCTCTCCTGCCTTATTATTTGAAACAAAAGTGTTGCATCTTCTTTAAATGACTTTAAGAACAGGATTGGTGCTGCTAACACCTGTGTTTGTGACACCAGAGAACTCACTACTAATGGGAGGCTCTGGACACGGTGTTCTTTGACAGCTTGTTAAATGCCAATCCATTTACAAAATAGTGAATTAGGAATGTCTCATAAAGAGGATCAGTAGCCAGTCCTCTTGCTGTCAGGAAGTACAGCACAAATGCAGATACTGTACAGTCTGGTGATACATTTCACTGACTTCTTTATCTGAAGTAAAAATTTTTAATTATGTTCTGTGATCTGTCAATAAATTATTGACAGAGAGCAGGTGCCATGACAAAGTGATCAGATGGCACAAGGCATGAGCGTATTTCATTGCTTGTAACAACACAGGCATGGATTCTGCCAGTTAGAGTACATGAATTATTTAAAACATGAAAAGAACTTTTTAAAAAAAACTTTTAAAAAAAAGAACTGGGGCAGTGCACTGAGCCTTAGTGTAAGAACAGAAGCTTCCCTTTCTTCACATCTTGACTGATGTTTGGATGATTGGAGGTGCTGGTTGTTCACTTACATTTCAGGTGGTGCACACTCAGGGCTGAACATCCTGTATCCCTCTTTGATCATTTTATAGAACTTGGAGTCCACGGGTATCCCTGGATAGGGGCTGCTTCCTGTTGAGAGACCAGGTGAGCAACATGATTTCTGCATCTACAGTAAACCCCAAAATGAAACAGATATGAAGTACACATCTTGAAGGAGCTCACCTAAAGAGAAGAGCTCCCAAAGCAATATCCCGTAAGACCAGACGTCACTCTCAAAGGTGTAGACACAATTGAAAATACTTTCAGGTGCCATCCACTTCACGGGAAGACGAGCCTTTCCAGGGAAGAGGGGAAAAATTAGGACAATGGGCATAAGGAATAAAGAATTGACAAGGTAAAATCAACTTGTTCTGTTTTTCATGTGCATTAAATATTTTTAAAATCAAGAAGTATCCAACCAAAAACCAAACTTTTAGCATTTTAGAGTCTCCAAGTGCTGCACTGCTAGTGATCCATCTTTCTGTGAGTCTACCAAGCTAATACTGTTCCTTGCACTCTGATTTTCTGAATTTTGTTTGACTCCCTCTGTCTAGTTAATAAAGGATATCAGGAAGTCAGAGGAAAATAATATAAGTAATCATGGCATGGTTCCTTAAGCATGTAAGCAAGTCTGCTTTGGTGGACTGACTGGCACAGGCAACCAAATAAGTCATATGGTTGAGATGCTTCAAGGCTTTAGTCAATACATCTGCATTAACTCCTCAGTCTATCAACAGAAAAATTTGAATTCCAATTAAAGTAATATATATTAATATAGATATTTTGGGCAGAAGTGTTGATCTGCTGGAGGGCAGGAAGGCTCTACAGAGGTATCTGGACAAACTGGATTGATGAGCCAAACCAATTGTATGAGATTCAAAAAGGCCAAAAGGTGGATCCTGCCCTTGGGTCCCAACAACCCCCTGCAGTGCTACAGGCAGAGTGGCTGGAAAGCTGCCCAGCAGAAAGGGACCTGGGGTGCTGGTCAGCAGTGGATGAACATGAGCCAGCTATGCTCAGGTGGCCAAGAAGGCCAATGGCACCCTGGCCTGTGTCAGCAATAGTGTGGCCAGCAGGACCAGGGCAGTGATTGTCCCCCTGTACAGGCCACACCTCCAATCCTGTGTTTGAGCCCCTAACTACAACACTGACATTTAGGTACTGGAGTGTTTCCAAAGAAAGGCAATGAAGGTAATGAAGAGTCTGGAACATAAAGCCCTACAGGGAGCAGCTGAGGGACCTGGGGTTGTTTATCCCAAAGAAAAGGAGGCTGGGGGAGACCTTAGTGCTCTCTGCAACTACCCAAAAGGAGGCTGTAGCAAGGTGGGGATCTGTCTCTTCTACATAACAAGTGACATGACCACAGAAAATAGCCTTGAATTGTGCCAGGGGAGGTTTGGATTGGATATTTGGAAAAATTCTTTATCAAAAGGGCTGTCAAACATTGGAACAGGCTGCCTGGGGAAGTGATAGAGTCACCATCTCTGGACATATTTCTCTAAGCCCCACATGTTAGATGTAGAGCTTAGAGAAATGGTTTAGGGGACTTGGTAGTGCTGGGTTAGCAATTGGAGTGAATGATCTCAAAGGTCTTCTACCACCTGAACAATTCTGTGATTTTTCATTAAGTTTGTGTGGGAATAGAAACATCCCTTATGAATGCTAACTGGAGCACAAGAAATGACACAGGAAGCCTTTGCATTTGCTTCCACCTTCCTCTCCCTGGTTTGCCCTTTCCTTGCCTGATTGTAGGAGCTGGTCAGACCTCTGTCCTAAACATTCTTCCTGCTCTGGAAGAAACCAGACCTATTTCTTCCAATGATCAGAGGGCTTGAACACATCTCACATGAAGAAAGTTTGAGAGAGCTGAGCTTATTCAGTCTGGAGAAGAGAAGGGAGACCTCATATAAAGAGGACTTATAACAAAGATGGAGAGAGACTTTTTACTGGGGCCTGTGATGACTGAACAAGGAGGAGTGGTTTTAAACTGAAAGGGCATGGATTTAGATTGGAAACAAGGAAAAAAAAAATTATGATGAGGATGGTGAGACACTGGAACAGGTCGTCCAAAGAGGTTGTGGATGCTTCATCTGGGCAACATTTCCAACACTGGAGATGTTCAAGGTCAGGCTGGATGGTGCTCTAAGCAACCTGACCTAATGAAAGATGTCCTTGCCCACAGCAGAGGGGTTGGACTAGATGATTTNAGAAACCAGACCTATTTCTTCCAATGATCAGAGGGCTTGAACACATCTCACATGAAGAAAGTTTGAGAGAGCTGAGCTTATTCAGTCTGGAGAAGAGAAGGGAGACCTCATATAAAGAGGACTTATAACAAAGATGGAGAGAGACTTTTTACTGGGGCCTGTGATGACTGAACAAGGAGGAGTGGTTTTAAACTGAAAGGGCATGGATTTAGATTGGAAACAAGGAAAAAAAAATTATGATGAGGATGGTGAGACACTGGAACAGGTCGTCCAAAGAGGTTGTGGATGCTTCATCTGGGCAACATTTCCAACACTGGAGATGTTCAAGGTCAGGCTGGATGGTGCTCTAAGCAACCTGACCTAATGAAAGATGTCCTTGCCCACAGCAGAGGGGTTGGACTAGATGATTTTAGAAGGTCCTTGCAACCCAAACCATTCAATGATTCTGTGATTCTATGAACTCAGGAAACTTAAAGGATAACCTAGACAAATAAAACTCAATTGCACACTTCATTCCTAAGCTGCTGGTCTAAACTTCCTGCTCCCAGGACTCTTTATGATCAGGCAGCTCTTAACCTGACCCCAAGCCTGGAAGTAGCTTGGTTACACTAAACACTACTCAATATTTTGCCACAGCAGGTATTCATGAATTATTTCAGCTTCTATTGTTCCCTAACCTGAACTTCTAGGCAACCAGTGGCTGGTACTGACATTGTTTGGAAGAAAACCAGTAAACCTGTCTGTCTCACAGCCTAAACTAAGGGTGCTGTAGGTATCTGAGACATCAAGGCCTGCTGGGTAACAGCACAGCAGCAGAGCTATGGCATACCTGAGGTACCATGGAATGACTGACCTTAACTGAGTGGCAAACCCCTTTGGTGAGAGATGCTCAGGTACAGGATTTTCTCTCTTTATCAGCTTGCCAAAGCCAGGACAGGTAAACTTCAGTTCATGTGTTGTCAAGCCCCTAAGTAATGACCAGCCCCTCATCACTGAGATCATGGAGCCCTCAGCTGAACTGGGGACAAGGGCTGCCTTGCTGAAAGGGATCTTCTCCTTTGAAAAACAGTGCAAGTGAAAGCATATGTACTCTGAAGGCAGCAGCTGGCTGCACCTATCTGACACAGACTTAAAACACTAAGCCAGACAGCATAAATCAGTTTGAGATACAAAATACCTATACTTCATAAACACTTCCCCAGCTTAACCACAGAGAAGCTTGAGTTTCTTTTGTAGTAGGGCTCTTTTTACTGCACTGGCACTTTAAAGGGGACTGCAAGTGCTGCCAAGGTAATCTGCATCACTTCAAAGTGCCTTTGTAACCCTCCAGAGGTTTAATAGGTACTTGTGAGGTCGGTTCTCTTCTACATGGGAGGTTTTAAACTTTTCTCATCAAAATATAGTGTCTTGTTCCAACCCTGTTACAGGGTTTGAACTACAGCTGCAAGCTAAAGCTGTGTTTGTTACACATACGAGGTTAGGATGTCTATACGGAATCAGAGAAAACCAAGATGGTTTTGCCTCTCATTGATGCTCTAATCACACTTCAGTTTTCATTGTCTGAGGGATCCCTTACAGAAAAGGATGAGCTGCAAAGCCCTGATTATTTAGATATTTTTTAAATAAACTATTTCAATAATGGACAAATACTGCAATGCCCAGGGAGAATGTTTCCAAGTAATTCCAAAATTTAGGACTGGGATACCAGAGTATTTCCAGGTGAAAACTAGCAATTACTTACAGAGCAGTACCTTTGAGTGCATTCATGTATAATAAGAAGACTGGGCATTATATTGGTGCAGCAAAAACATTTCTTCCACTACATTCAAGCATGAGCACATATCTTCCAGTATAACAAGTATAAACCAAGGATTTTGTCAGCACAAACATCTATGTCAGAAATTTCCCCTCCTAGCCAACACACACATTTACACATATACATATGTGTATATATATATATACACCAGAACTGGAAAATCCAGATTTCCATCTAACTAAAAAAGACTTTTATTTGCACATCCAGACAACAGGAACTCAGGAACTCTCTTAACTTGAAACAAGTGTATAATAAAGTATCATGAATACTTACATTTCCTTTGACCACGTAATTTGAGTCATTCCTTATATCTCTTGCCAGACCAAAGTCACAGATTTTTGTAATTCGACCATGAGTTAGAAGAATATTTCTTGCAGCCAGATCCCTGTGAATGCACTGAATAACAGACAAACAAACAAAACCAGTTGATAATATCCCTAACAGGCTCGGTTACATGTTTACTTAGGTATATAACTTACTGTATTATGCATTTTAAGGCAAGCTGTAAATCCCAATGAAGCCTTGTGCTAATAAGCTTACTCAGATGAGTAAACATTCTGA
Organism: Urocynchramus pylzowi; assembly: GCA_013397555.1. Lineage (NCBI taxonomy): Eukaryota > Metazoa > Chordata > Aves > Passeriformes > Fringillidae > Urocynchramus > Urocynchramus pylzowi. The sequence continues at coordinate 158,607 of VZRH01004630.1, read as the reverse complement.
TCTTGTATCGTTACAATAATTACATCAATCCACAGTAATAAGGTTGTCTATGCATTTAGTTTAGAAAATAGCAGTTGCAGTCATTGAATTTTGCAGTGTTTCACATTCTCAGCTAAAATTTAATGTACTTTTTCCTGATTTATCAAAATAATCACTGGCTTGTTTCCTAATACAGGATAAAATAAAGGGAAAATGTGGTTTGTTTCCAAAATATTCCCAATATTCTATTAAGTAGCTATTGTTGTTGACATAAAAGTGCTGAAAATCTGAAAATAGGGGAAATTATGGTAACAACTTCAAAGCACACAAACACAGAAACTGAATCCTATAACAGAAATACTCATCTGGAAAAGCTGAATTATTAAGTACCCACGAGAGGTTAAGCAGACTTAAGTATTTTAAAATAGTGGAAATTCTCACATGCCAGTATCTTTCAGTGGATGGTCATACATTCAATGACCTAACCACCTTATATTCCAGTTTTTACTTTAGAAGTAGGCATGTGTTGGTAACTGCAGTTCCAGAAGGGTGCATGAGTTTCCCAGCAGCTGTTTCTTTGTATAAAACTGTGGAGCCTATGTGTGTTTGTTAGAGAATGGAAGTGATTATCTAACAAAATTATTTCTTTTTTCATCTGGACAGGAGAATATTAAGCTTCAGCTTTATTGATGGTATTTAGCACACAGGCCACAGCTGTCTAAAAAATAACCGAAGACAGTTCAATTTTTCTTTTTTCCTTGAAATACAAAACTTTTGGAATTTCTAACTAAAAAATGACCTAAAGTATCAAAAGTTATGAAAATCAAGCTGAGAAAGTAACTGCAGATTGCACAAGTAACTTAATCTCTGTCCATTTAGCAGGGAGGAACGACTACATGAGGAACAATTCTTAGCAGTTCCACTGCTTTGGGAGACTCCCATTCACCTCTGTGTACAATGCATTCTGCACTTTGCATATGTAAAGCTGTCATACAGCACTGAAGCAGTAAGGCAAAGGAATGGCCAAGAGTCAGTATGGCTCTGCCTCACTCCTCCAGAATCAGTGCAGCTTGCACTGAATAGAGACTTTGTCCAAGGGAGGAAGCTCTGTCTTGTGACTGAGGCACTGAGTGCTTGTTCTTGCCCTCCCAGAACAAGCTCCTATCCCTACTCCTGTACAACCTTGACAAGTTGTAGGAGAGCAGCTGGGCATGCTGCGTGCTGGTCTCCATGGACCCTCCTGCCTCAAGGATGGGAGGCAATCTGAGGCACCTCATCGACCAGCCCACAGCACTCTGCATGAACTAATTTAACTGCTGGAGCCAAAAGAGTGTAAGAATACAACAACTGAAGAGGACCAGTAACACATTAGTGCACTGCAGTTTAATTCTGTGATATAGGTGCTAACTCAGCACTGCCAAAGCAATACTGTGCATTACTTCCCATCCTCAAGGTGAGGTGATGTTACATTCTTTACTGCCTTTGCTATTTAATGCCACTGTGTCTGTAAAAACTGAAGGACTATAAAGAAAAAGTCACCAGGAATAATACACAGTGGATCCAGGGGCTACTCTGTAGAAGAAATACAGAATAATTGTGCTAAGCACTGCATGTCCTCAACAGTGAAGGATGCAGGAGTGTGGTGAATCTGTGTATCATCTGTAATATAATATGTTTGCATGTCAGGCCTGTTTTGAATGTGTTGATAGATGAAAAATAAACTAAAGGGAAGCTTATGCTTTGGTTGGAAGAAGGAACAGCGTGAGAAAAAAAACAAGTGCAAAAGGAAGTTTTAATGTGCACTTTCCTCAGAGCAGAATTCGAGGTACATTTCCCAATAGTAACACAGGACTCCAGGATTGTCTTCCTTTCCTTGAATTGCCTAAGTTTGGTTTTGCACTTTAAATTGCACCTGTAGTAGCTGCATTAGTTACAATGTTTGCATGTTAAATGGCATTTTTGCAATAAAATGTAAGAATAACCACAGGAAGATACTAATTATGCTGTGCTTAAGACTTCTTTATAATAATCTCCTTCTGTTATGCATTACCTCTCCTATGAAACCTAGAGGAATGTCTATTATGTCCAGTGTAGCCAATGAAGACTTTTTGTGGGTCTCTCAGCTGATTTTATCTTCCCAGAAAATTAAAAATCAAGACATCTCCTGTGAATTAAGCCATGCTTACAAAATAAGAGCACACAATGTGATATCTCCCCCATTTAAGGCAGTATTCTGCATGAGCAAAGTAGCAAGGGCAGCATTGTTTAAAACTCATGCAGATACCTTTGCACTGATTCTACTACCCTCAGCAGTGGATATGCAATAGCACTGCTTCACACTGACCTGTGTTTTAAGGGATATAAAACATCACTTTTGGCCAATAAGCACAGTACACAACTCCAACACCATTAAAGCTTCAGGTATGAGAGGGAGCCTATCAGTTTTCAGTGCTTGTTGAAAAGAACATAGAAATATTCAGCATTTAAACACACAGATCACTTTAAAACACTGAAAGTGACAAAAAAAATTCTACTGATTCTGTCCATCTCTGAAATATTCTTAACTTACGTTTTTGGAGGCAAGGAAGCTCATGCCCTTTGCCACCTGGTAAGAAAAGCTCAGCAGATCTTCTACATCTAAAGCAAGTTCATCATCTTCTGGCATAGAAAGGGTAACATCCTGATCAGTGTAGGATCCTACACAATATAAACAACAACAGCTTTTGAGTTAAGCAAGTGTAATCATGTAGAAATCACGTAGAGTTGTTTTGACATTAAACAAAACAGTAATTTTAGTAAGTACCAGTCTAGAATCACATAAATAGCCCATCAGCAAAAAAGTAAAAAATAATCCTGATACTCCATTTAAGTGTGAAGAAATACAAGACACTGTAATTTAGCATATTGTTCTTTTTCAAGCCTTCTCACATCAATTACTGAGTTTTAAGTGTCCCCATTCACAAAAGACAAATACGCTAAAACTGAACAAATCCATGAAGCCTGTCTTCCTGCACTCCCACCAGCAAATGGAATTCCTTGTCACTGAACTCACCAGACTTCACAGGTCGTTTTTTGTCAGCCTTTGGTGGGACTGCATATGACACTCCTGGTTTCATGTCCATGTACTCATTGGCAACATCACTGTAGAGGCAGCAGAACAAAAGAAACACAGTTTAGTGAAAAAGGTCTCAAAAGCTACCCAAACAAAAAGCCAACATCAGGCCAACCTTCTGAATAACTGCTTTACAGATGATCAGTTGGCTGGAAATTCATGGGTGTGTGATAAAGATGAGGAAATGCCTGTACAGAAAGAGGGGTTTGTTGGTACAGTTAATGGTACGCCTCAAAGTTTGGAGTTTGGCTCAGGTGAGCAAACAAAACCATTCACATAAATACTGTTTATACAGACTTCATTCTCTATTAATTAACATCCAGATGTTTCAGAGGTTCTGCTAGTGCTTCCTTTTTCTGCTTAGGCCAACTTCTACCAGACTATTTCAGCAGCTCAACTGGCAATTGAAATGCAGAAGACAAATGCTAAAAAATGTTAAATTCAGAAATTCCCAAGTTCCATAGGGGATTCATATGTATTTCAAAAAATCAGCCAAGGCTTGGGACAGCCATCTGCTAGATTCTTTTAAGTTTAAATTTTCTTATTGCTATATATAATTCAAATGTACAGATTTTCATACTATATGGTTTATAAATACACAGTTAGGCACCTTTAGAAATGATGGATGTACTTTGGCATTTTTCACTTCATTACCATTAGAATTCATATACTTCCTTAGCCTGAAACATCTGCTTAGTTTAAGAACAATAAATGCAGCCACAGAGCTAACATGGGAAGGAGCAATGAAATCACCAACAGCTTTAGTTACCACCAGAAACATATCTGACACATTAAGCAGCAGTAAATAATAACATGAGAATCTTGTAAATACTCTGCTGTTAATAACTCAATTTACAATTTGCAGTTTGTAAACTCAATTTACAATAACTCAATATGCTTAAACAGCAAGATCCCTTCACTGAGCAGAGGGCACACCTCCAATGGCAAATCACAGCCTTATGTTCATCATCCCAGTGGTCCCAACCTCTCTGGGGCATCCCCAGCTACCCATTTATTGCCATGGCACCAACAGCTTCACCAGTACTATGCCTTGCTGGGATAAAGAACTCTTCCAGCTCCTTGGGTCTGCCTGCTTCTGTCATGACTGCCAACACGAAGTAATGGGCCCACTGGGGCAATAAAAAGACTGAAATTTAGAATGGGCAGGTATTTTAACAGCCCCTAGGTTTTGGTAAGCTGTCTCTCACTTTGCAAACGGAAGGAAATCTGCTTGGAAACGCCCTTGGAAAGAACTCTGAGATGATATATAAAATACAGCAGTTAAAAATATACACATGAATTAAGTACAAGAGCAATGTCAGAGCCATGACACAGGTTGTTTCACCACAAAATGCAGTGAGCTATCAGAGGCAGCCTGCTGCTGACATTTTAAGACACTGGTTTGATTTTGTGAAAAATAATTTCTGAAGGCAGGAATTTGGGAGAACTCAGGGTATTAACAGCCTGACACTGGGGAAATTGTCATTCAAGCTGCCAAATAAGCACTACCAAAGTTTAATAACAATAAACACAAATATGTACAAAAATTGGAGCCAAGGAGGTGCATGAAATAACTGCAGAAAATTTGATAAAGAAGAAAAACAAAGAGTGCATACAATCCACTCTGAATATAATGACACTCTGTTAGAATAAACCATCCCCTGAACAAATAGCCTCTTAATTAAATTGTTTTCTTGTGCAGCAGAGAATCTTCAAAGCCTGCTGCATTAAATGTTTCTCCACACCTCTTATCCCTAATAAACTTTGATTTCTCCTCCTTCCCAGTTTTCTAAAAACACAAGTACATTTCAGCAGGTCATACTTACGCTGCAGGCTCTGACTGATGCAAAAGGTTCTCATAAACAGCTGCATCTGCATGTTCTTCGTGTTTGGGACAAATGAATGAATCTCGTTTCCGTCTCAGAAAATTTAAAAGATCACCGTAACAGCAATATTCTGTAATGACCAGAGTGGGACCTGTAGATGCATGTAAGGTTTAGAAAGCTGGTGAGTATTGTTTTTAAAGCAGAAAGCCTTATATAAAGCTAGCATTCAGTGAAGCACACAGGCTGGACTATTAAAAAATCACACTGTCTAGCACTGTCTAGACTTGAAAAGTTATAGAAAAGTAACCCAGCATCTTCCCTTTCACAGATGAACAACTATGGTCCAGCTAAAGCTGTGTCCCAATTAATGTTCTGCCCCTCAACAGCATTGCATTGTATAAAAATTAAACAAATAAGTCTTTTTCTCTTTTTTCATGTGATAATGTTTCTGGCCAGACACATCTGTTTGATTTTGCTCACTTCCTGAAGGAAGTTATTTGTTCCAAACGTTAAGAGTAACTCAAGCTTCAAACATTAATCCTTTTGATTCACTTCTGTTTACAGTCGAGCTTCACACTCCTTCAGTAATGTTTTGGAAATGATGTAGAGTGTTATATTCTGCAGTATAATAGGAAAAATCATTCAAACAGAACAGCCCGCTGCGACAGAAAACTACATTGCACAAGGTCTTGGAATATTAAAATGAAATCAGAAAAAGGAATCAAGTCATCTTCAGCATAGATATTTAAAGATCAAATATATGTCTTTTGAGTGAATGACTCCAGCTATGGACCTTGAATATGTAATTACACTGCGTGTTATTTCATCTCTAAGTTTACTCTGCACCATCATTTCCTAACCTCACTGGTTTATTTCCATTTTTCTGCAGTTAAAAATTACAGCTTTCACAATAGCAAAAGAAGTGTTTGTGGTGTGATTTTCTTACAGACACCACATTTTTTTCCACTGAGAGAGACATGCATTCAGGCCAGTGAGTCAACTTAGTTGGATGCTTGAACAAAATTGTTTCATCCCATTTTTAAATCATTAATTGTGAGAAATGTTTTGCCTTTGTCTATAACTATGAATTTTCCCTAGTTCCTTTTCTTTGAAAAATGTGTAAGAAGCAATACCATCTTTCCTATTAAAATGCATACAAATTAAAAATATAGGTTTCTATCACTCTGTATTGACACTTCAGGAGGTTTTGTAGCTGTAAGTTTTGTAGTTCTATTGTGTAAGAAAACAAGCTTATGAAGTTAATGCTAAATACAAAATATTATGGTTGTACAATACTTTTTTTGGCAAATTACTTTTCTCAGCTTTCTTCTGCTTAGAATTTGTACTTTTAGTGTTGCCTTAACAGTTTAAACAGAAGACTGGAAGACTAGACAAGACAAGCCTGTTGACTTCACCTTGGATACCAACAAGGAACCAGTTCTCATTAATGAGGAACAGTGTGGTGGAGGTAAAAATTTATACTATACATTTTGTTATCTCTCAAGAAGAAAGCACCCAATGGTTCACATGAAAGAGAATAAAAGCAACCTTCCTGTTTAGCTGCAGCCACGTTGGTCTCACTACTATTTTTACAATGAGCCTAAAATCTAGATTCAGTAAATCACAGGTGATAATCACGATGATCTGCAACCTGTCTAAGCATGAACAGTGTGGTGGAGGTAAAAATTTATACTGTACATTTTGTCATCTCTCAAGAAGAAAGCACCCAATGGTTCATATGAAAGAGAATAAAAGCAACCTTCCTGTTTAGCTGCAGCCACGTTGGTCTCACTACTATTTTTACAATGAGCCTAAAATCTAGATTCAGTAAATCACAGGTGATAATCACGATGATCTGCAACCTGTCTAAGCATGAAATATAAGATTTTAAGATGAAATTTATCATTTCTACACTTAGAGCTGCACCTTGGATTCTTCCTCAAAAAGTTCATCCTCCTGGCAATTAAAAAAGAACAGAAATAATCAATAATCTGTAGATAACCCCACCTCCAATAGTGCAAGCTCCAAGCAGATTCACGATGTTAATGTGGTTTCCAAGGTAACTCAGCACTTTGAGCTCTGACATCAAGGCTTCTCTCTCTGTTAAATGGGCACTTGCTGCAAGGCAGAGCACAGCACTCAGTACATAACCCACCAACCAGATGGAAGACAGAAAACACGGTGTCATATACTACAGCAACTTACTTTTCAACATCTTTACTGCTACTGTCATAGCAGCATCAGACTTAAACAAACCATAAGCAGTGGCTTCAACAACTTTCCCAAAAGCTCCAGCGCCAAGGGTTTTACCTAATAAAGCAAACAAAATACTCTGTAAGGACTTTGAGTACTTCCTCCTTTAGGGCTCAACGTTTTATTTTATTTTATTATATCAAGGAAGCTATTGCAGACACGCCTGCTTGCCTTTTGTCCCAAGGCAAGACTGAGCAATTATCACTATCTGCATTATTGCGCAACATCTCGGTGACAAAACCCCGTTGTGTTTGACCGAAGTCTCATATGAGACCTCAAGGTTTCACCTTGCAGATGAAGTTAAATAAATCTAAACTAACCAAAACTCAAACGGTTTCTAGGAAATTCCCATTTGTGATCGTAAGGAAGTTGTGTTGGATCTATGTAAACATAGTTGTTTCCATTTATTTCTTCAACAACTTTCCACTGAACTTCGTACTTGGGTTTCTGGAAAAGAAAGAGAAGGGATGTTACTACTGAAGACTCACAAGTGGCTCACACACTTTTTTAATTTGGGCAAAGGGGCTTCTGATTTTACCTGCAAATATATATACACCAGGATCATGACTATGATGCACATAAGTCCTGCAGCAACTCCAAATGCAGTTAGTAAAGGGGTGAAAAGGGTATGTGTACGGATTTGCTCTGAAAAGAAACAGAGAATTCTCCTAAAAATACTGAACAAGAAAATCTAAATTAAAAAGACGCAGGCGAAAATCTTTCCTTGTCTCTTCTTTGTGAAATACAGTTTGGGGTTTTGACTTTCCCAGACATGCTCCAGGTGTATCAGAATGTCTTTCCTGAATGAGCTGTGGAAGATGGAGCTGGCACAGAACCCATGCAGTTCGATGCCTTTGGAGTCTCAGCTTCATTAATTCAGGAGGTTTGGCACTAAGATCAGTTAATGCAAGGGGTTTGCATGATCTCAATCAAGTTAGGTTAAAGAAAGAAGCTTTTATCTGAAGTCCCAATTTCTTCTCCTCCCCTTTGCCCCCCACCTAAGTATGATCACTACAGCAAAGCCTTTACAAGGAGAGGTTGTGCCAAGTAGTGCAGAAATACCATTCTACTACAACCCATCTGCCCCAAATCTGGCGTATTTGTTTGTATGTTATATCTAGGTGTAACAGAAAAAAAAAAAAAGTAGAACATTTGGTTTTGCAAAGAAGAGCACAGCTTTACAAACACATTTCAAATCATCTATGTTCTAGTGGGTTTTTCTTCTCCCCCACAAACCTACAAATACCACTACAAAACTCATAAGCTCTTTTGCAGTATGCTGTTGTTACTTCTTTTATAGCAGCAGGACACTTAGGCTCCAGGCAAGTTGGGGACTGCATTTTTCCTGAGACATTGTAAAAACCTAAAATAAAATGCAATCTTTCTTTGAAAAAAGAAGTGATGGCCTAAATAGTCAAAACTGAAAAAGAGGAAAACAACAGGGAGAGAGAGGGGGAAAGCCAAGGTAATGCTGTAGGTGGTTTTCCTCTGTGCTGTACAAGCAGAAGAAACCCACCTACCTACAGCACTGCAGAACAGGTGCCATAAAAAGACAGTACCATAATAGTCATTGAGAAATTAAAGCAAGACTTTGACAGGCAGAACACACAACATAGTATGTTATCATGTGCTCAGCCACAGTACTGTAAACTTTCTTACTGCTAAACCACTTAAAATCCTTTTCCAGAAAGAGCCCCACCCCACCCATGTCTTGTGGACGTTACCTTTAATAGCAAAGTTGAAGAAAGCAGAGCTCCTGTCCCCGTTGCTGGAGGCCTCGCAGCACACGGTGCCAGTGCTCCTGAACATGCTGGCGTTAATGGTGCTTTCAACCAGGATTCGCTCAAACGACGGCGCTGATGAATTCGTGTAACCAATTTTGACATCCATGGGGGATATTGTTGGTGAATCAAAACACCTGGAGAAACAATACTGACAGTTAGCTGCAATGGATTGCTACCTCAAGTGCCAGACCAACAGAGAACTGAACAACTCTGGTCAACAAAGGGACTCAGCTGAAAATCTGAACCCTGAAACAGCCTACTCGTGTTGTCACATGGTCTTGTACATAGTGGGACACACAGACTTAGCCTGGCCCAACTGGAGACCACGATGTCTTTGCATTTGCTTTTGGTTAGACATATCTACAGGTCTGTAACTTCTCTATGGGTTTTATACCATTCAACATACATTTTCAATTTCATTGTCAAGCAGTTGTGGTCTATTACCCACTTCTGAAAATGCTCCCCAAGTATCATCTTAATACAGCACAAAAGAAGTCCATGATACACATAAACACCATTAAGCTTATATGCAGCCAGAAAATAGCCAGATTTTTTCACTCAAGATGTTGCTTCTCCTTTATGTGTCACATGTTTACTACATGAGCACACATTTAAGATTCTAAAAAAGGTACTATTTGAAACCATTAAGGAAATAACAATTATTTTAGACATAAAACAAATTACAGTGGTGGGAAGGAGACCTGTTACTAGCTAGTATGATACCTATAACCATGGGGGAAGTCAAGCAAAACCTGAAAACTTGCTTCACAAATGCTCACTCACTTCACAGTGAAACTCTACAATCTTCTTATAAACACCTGATTTTAAAAACATCCAACTTCATTTATAACAACACTGGACTTGTTTACTTGTCATATGTTTCGTGTGAACAGAAATCTAATTACATTATGTCTGGAAAAATTACTTCATTACACAATAAAACTAATTATAACAGCCATATTTGCAAGTGATTCTGTGACTGCCATTCTGTGAAATTGCATATAGAACATGTGTCATTTGGGGCCAAGCTGATAAAAGCCATAGCTAGCTTGCAGCAGAAACTTTGGCTCTTACTTTTACACAACAAAAGCGTTGGTTATTCCCCTTTCAAGGACAGAATACAAAGGAGAAAAATGAAATGTATCCCTGCATTCTCACAAAATACTGCAAATAATGCAATGTCAAAAAGGATGAAAACCACGATGCAACATTTGAATGTAACTATAACCAAGTCATTTCATGTTCTTAATTTGCAATTAGTAATTGGATGTGCCGCACCTAAAATAACCTTTGGAGACTCTTGTTTACTTAACTTACCTCTGCTCAGTTCCTGGGCAAAAATACCAGTATATGGTAGGGGCTGGGAATCCAGCTGCTACACACTGGAGAACACCATTGCTAAGTATATCCAGAGTGAGAATCTCAGGTTTTGCTGCAATAAAGAAAAGCAATAGTCATCCACTAGGGGAACACAGAATGTACACTGCTATTTGCTCTTCACACCAGCAACCTGTGTGCCTCGTAATCCATGCAATCACTCAGGTGAGCAAGACCTTCTTATGCTCAAGGATGTCTGGGTCTGAACTGGTGTCCTGCAAAAATCTAACATCTGTGAAAGTATTAGTTCTTATACTGAATGCTTGGGCAGGACATTAGAAGAATACCTCATCTCCCCTGAGTATTTGATTTGATGAAAGATCCCAAACTACCACAGCTAAGAGTTTGAACAACCCAAAGAAGTGTGTCCTTGGAACAACAGTGAAGTTCCCATTCCTGCACAGCATGATTTACCCATCTAAAGGGTAAAGGACAGTTTCTTCCCAGTTATAAGTGTACTAAATCTGTCAAACCACATCCCTCTTACATCTGCCCTGTGTATTCGACATTACCACTACAGCCAGGAAAGGAACTAAATGCAAGGCAAGCAGTGCAGACCTCCCAACAGAGGACATACATTCCTCTAAGATACTGAACTGCCCAACTGCCTGATTCTCTGAAACACTGAAGGCAGAGGAAGCCAACACTTGGCTGAATGTATTAGCTTTCCAGATGAAAATTTTTGATTGCTCTGTAGTTTAGAAATCAATTAATCCAACCAATGCCTTCTGTCACATCCTGCACAAGTTAGTCCTGCAGTCGGTTTAGGAGCCCCTGTTTCAAGTATGGCAGGAAACCAGTGCAGTCAGGTGGACTTCAGAGTCATTAGTCCAATGTCATAGGCTTCAGCCAAAAGTACCACCAACACAGCAAGGGCTTTTTTCCTGATGAAACTGGAATTAGTGACCTTAGTCCCCTTAACAACCTTAGCTTCCTTGCAAAATCATCCAAACGGAAGTAAAAAAGAGAAACTATGAAAGACTACATTGTAATGATTCTGCTCACCTGATAGATACAAGTTAAGAGCCCATTATCAGTTAATGTGGCTTTACAGAAATGTAAGATGAACTCCTAATTCTAGAAAGTAGTGCAGCTGTACAGACTGCAGTGGGAAAACATAGATTTATTTCAGATGAAACCCATGTATGAAGACTGCACAGAGTTAGTTTTTAATGAATATTCTACTCTCTGATTAAATTAGAATCAACAAAGCACACGTATATTCTCAATCACATACCACCTCCTCGTGACTCATGTAACAGGAACCGAATGTTCTTTCATTTCTAACTCCGCATGTTGTGTTTTATACAAAACACCAAGAACCAAACATTGTTGCAAAATGTTGAGACTGATTTTCAGCATTACTCATTTGGTGAGGAACTTTCTGAGAGCACATAGCATCTCACCCAGCCTCAGGGCTCACAGAACACATGTAATTCACATTTCTGAAATTCCAATCAAAATGGCTGGATTGTGACATTGTAATTAGCTAAACTACAACCCATGTGCTATATGTTTAGATTTATGCTGTGTTTTAGGCAACATTACAGCACAATGTAACTCAAGAAATGAGAGAAGTGAGAAGTCAAATATAAGAGGCATCTGTGCATTAAGCCCTGAAAAAATACTGTGCCAGAGTTGGTCTGCGTGTAACATCTGAAGCTGAGTGAGGGAAACTAAAATGCCCATATTAGTTAGGCTCTTTCCACTGTAAAAACCCAGTGCAATAAAAGCCTGTCTACGTGGCCATGAGCCCACAAGGACTCACCCTGCAAGAGTGAGGAGATGAGAGGCTAAGCAGCCCAGGCAGAGTGGTCCAGCCTTGGTGCCACGGGAAGCTGAGCTGCAGCAGCCTCTGAGAAGTGCTGACCTAAGAGCAGCTCTGCCTGTCGTGTGCCTAGTGAAGCACTTTGATGTGGCAATTAGCACGATCAGCCTCTCCCCACAGCACTGAGGGCTCCCAAGCCTCTCTGGCTCAGAGATATTAAGGGATGCATTTCTCTTGAGGCAGCAAAGAGCCCCCCACACCAGTGCCCAAGGGGACTGAGATGGCTGCTGCTGCAATCCCCACCAGCTGCTCCTTTGTTAGCTCAGGCCACACGTCTCAGCACCTGCAGCCCCTTCTGGCAGCCAGAGCACCTTCCTCAACCACCAGTGCAGGTACTTCAAGGGATGCTGGAGCAAAGATGGACTGGCTTTCACAAATAGATGCCAAGCTGTCACCACGCATCTTCTTTTTAAAAGGGATTTTATGTGCTAAGATTTTATTACTTGCACTGCCTAATTACCCCTCCTGCTATCAGACTCCTAATGACTAGATGTTACTAACTGTTCTGACTTTAACCCCTTAAATAGTTAGCATTCTATTACATTGCTCAGCATATATACATACCATCTTCTGTAATCAGGCATTAGATGTCTTAAATTTCTAATTTCACTAAATTTATTAATTGCTTTTCAACTTTTATTAGTGTTGATTCTGAATATATCAAAGACGACTTATAAGAGGTCACTCCTATTTTAATTCAATGTTCTGTATAATGAAATTCTACATTTAATTGCTTTCTATTGCCAGCTTCCCTTCCTTCATTGTTATTGAAGTAAATGTCTAAAAAGTAACACTTAATAGGTATTGTCAGTCATCCCAGACAAAAAGAGAGTTTTTTCCTGCTGGAGCTACATTTTCTGGATTGTAACAAATCTTTTCACAATATCATGGTGATTCCTCATTGTTCACTGCATAGCTCAATGACAGGAATACAACTGAGCTTGGCTTCATGGGATATATAATACCATGACCAGTTTTCTCTTTGCAGCAGGAGCCCTAACTGCATAGATAAAGTTTTGTTGACTACAATTAAGCTGAGATATTATTTTGCACTAAATTCAGTTACTAGTTGGAAGATCCCTCTGCTAATTGCTAGATATACCATACCTTGACACTCTGGAGATTTCTACAGTTTCTTAATTGTAGTATGCTGCTTGTCAAGCTGTAATTTTTTTTTAGGCTCCTAATTTTAGAGCTGCTTACCTCTATACATTTATTATGAATTACTACACTATTTTAAAAGCAATTTAGTATTGTTTCAGATTAGCATATGCAATTGCTAAATATGTTTAAATCCGAGCCAAGTATTTGTGAACTGGGTTTTTCATGTCTTTTAGCAAATGCTTCAGCATCAGTATTTGTTTACATGAAGACATTCTCCTGATTATGAATCCTGTTTTACCTGTTTGGTTATTTTCTGCTGATTACATGCCCAAGCCAGACATGTAAACATCACGAGCTACATCTAAGCAATTTATGCAAAATCTCTGACAACAACGTCAGGTGAGGACATATCATTAAATCAGGATCTGACCCACCCATACATGACACACCTTTAGCAGTCACTCTGCTATGTCAAATAATATGGTATGTTGTCATGCAGTTTGTGTTTCACAGCTAAATGATGAGCATTTTACAAGCCAGTGAAAACCCCTTTTCTAGGGGTTGTTGTTGTTAAAAACAGCCCCTAGAAAGACTAATCTATTCATCTCTCTTTTTCAAAACGAAAAAATGTTTACAGGAGCTTAGTCAAAATGCCAAAAGAAACTTTTTGAGTCAAGTGCATCAAATCCAATTGCTTCAGCCACGGCTTCACCCAGGGCCACATGCACTGTAGCATGGGCTCTATGAGACTGCTTAAGTGTCCTCACAGCACCCCAAGACTGATCTTGCTACTTACAAGACCTGTAGTTGAAGAAGGAAGGAAACAGACTTGAATGCTGCTGGTTGTATGGACAAACCATTCAGAAGAACGAAAGCACCTATGCTCCCTCCTGCCTTGTCCATTCCGCTTCTCTATTCTCTTCCTGGTCTGGTTTCCTAACCATGAGCCACGGGGATTTGCAGCTTTTATTAAGTAGCACATGCCTCAAAAGCGGCAACATGGAGACCTGATTGAGAACTGACACCTGATGATGCCGAAACTGGGAGATAGTGTTTTTTTGTTCTCGTGCCCAGACTATAGGCAACCTGCAATTTCTCCCATTCCTTCAGAGAAATTAAAACTTCTGGCTCAACATTTTGCTCCATTAATCTTTCAAACACTAGAAGTATCCCTCATGACTGTGAGCCATGCTCACTCACTGAGATAAAGGACATCTGAGATCCCCAGTGCCCTTATCTCAGAAATCAGAGCTAGGAAACATAGAAGGCACAATGCAAGTGTCAACATTCATAGATGAAGGAAGAAATACCATGCTCTGAAAAGAGCCCAAGTGACATTTCCAGATCCAAACTATGTCATTGCTAATAGAGATACTACAAATGTTGATATGATAAATGTTCAATGATAAATAAGAATTCAGAAATTAACAGCAAGGACTTGATGCATTTGTGGAAGTCTTGACAATCCTCTGCACGAAACTGTGCTTGAAAAAGGACACACTGCTGCCTGAAAAAGGACAAATTGCTGCTAAAGCATAGCAACACAAAACTGAATTTGCAGCACATTCACTTACTTTCGACACGGTTCCTCCTGCTGGGCTCAAAGTCCCTCTTGGTTTAATTTTCCTTAAGCCTGGCCTTTAGCAGCAGCCAATATTTGTCAGCTGAGTGCATCATGAAATGGTCTAAGAGGATGGCTCCGCTAAGCACAGGGTTTTCTGAAGGTTTCATTGAATTAATTTTGAAGTTTAGCTTTTGTCTTGAAGAATGCTATTTGGAACTCAGGCCAGTGCTCTGTCTTAACAAGCATGTCCCACAGATGACAACAAACACATTTGTAAAGCTATGCAGATTTCTCTAAAACAATGGTGATTTATACTATTATACAGAAGTATTTAGATGCCAAAAGGCATCTAAATGTGAGTAATTCTCCTGACAAGCTTTCAAACTCTGCATCCAATTCAAACAAATTAAGGACAATTAAAAGCTTTACTTGGTTGCCAAAAATGCAAATTATAATCCCTGTGTATCCTGCTCCACCTCAAATTATAAAAGGTTTATGATACATACTTATTTTTGAGATCATGTTTCCAGGTGCTACAGTTTTTTTTTTTCTGTATAAACAACCTAGCTGCTCTCTGGTAATCTCTGGAATACATTCGCTAGAATATAAGGTCATGCTGGATAGTAGGTGGATTTGTGTGAGTACTCTGCACTTTTATATCTTGACATTTAGTTTTCCAGCATGTGCTTCGCTTCAGAAAGCCTCTCATATGCTGAACCACACTGTGACATCTTGTGCATACATTATGTTGTATAAAATACAATGACTATGATAATGAAATATTTCAGACTGTTCACTTTACTCACTTTTCACATAGACATTAAATGTTACAGAGGAGCTGGCATCAGAGTTGGACACAAAAAATGTGTAAATGCCTCCTTCTGTTCCTTTTAATCGTGTAAGGTGAAGTTCACTTGTGTAACTGCAAAGAAAAAATGTAAGCATTACTAAGACACACAACTTGCTCTGAACAGGCAACTGCTGCAAGGAAGATAAGGAGGGAATTTTCTACAGACATCGTCCATGCAAACACTCTTATCTTACATCATGATTGCCATTGCACTTCCAACATCCACAAGTTTTGCCACTTCTAACATCCAGATGTGTGCCTGCGTGGCAGCTGAGCCGTGCATGCATCACACCTGCTCCTCTTCTCATTGAGGAAGGAACACAGATTCTCAACCTAGGCCACATGTTCTAGGTGCATCACTGGATTTTTGGAAGACAAGGAATCAGGAGAGAACAGTGCCCAGCAGAAATAAAAGCACAAGCTTTTTTCCAAAGCACTGGGGTCTGCTGTGTCAGTGAAGGGAGTTTCTGCACCAACTTTAATTCTCTTTCTTGCTTATTGGACAGGAATGTAGGTGAGCTGTGAGTATACAGCGTGCTGGTCCTCAGATGGTGTGGTTAGCTCGACGCTATTCCAAATGTAGGTCAGCAGACTGCACCAGTTACTGTGGCAAGCCACATGTACTACATCTTTTATAGTCACAATTTTCTCACCATCCCCACTTTCCTCTTTCCAGAGCAGACCCTAGTCTGCTGTTCCTGAGTGAAATCGATACAGCCATGCGTATTACCTGTTATTGCCCACAGTCTTGAACTTGACATCATGATCTGAGGAATTCTGTAATGTTTCGTTCATGTACATCCAGACTTCTTCCTTTGGTTTTGGATATGCCTCATATTCAACTGTTAAGTTTCCATTTTGTCCTGCATTTATATCTATTGTGGTATTCATTGTTGCAAACAAACGGACAAATCCTTTAGCTGACGGTTGTAAGAGGAGAAGAAAAACAATTTCAGGGCCATTTAGAAGATTGTGAGTACTCTAACCACACTCAGATGACTTCAAGATCAGCGATCAAACGTCCAAGTGTGAAACAGGAGACCTTATCTGCAAAGCAGTACTTAAACCCTCACCTGCCAAAACCAACATTACTAGCTACATGTAGCATGAGGCACAGAACTTAAAGCAGCCTTGAGTGCCTCAGCACCAATAATTCCATCTTCTGGTGACAAATACCTCATTTGGAAAAATGCAAGCATGTATTTGATTCTACTCAGGTATTTCTATTTTTCCAAAAATTTGGCTTGCTAACTGTCTGGCTAACTGTGAAAGAAACGTTACGAAACAAGCGAACTAAAATAATGTATTACAGTATGCTAGAGTATTAAAGGTTTCTTTGTCAATTGTAATTAAGAACAACATTACAAATGAAGCTATTAAAAGCTGTAATTAGAGAAAAATGTGCTAAGTCCACAGGCCTGGATACCAATCATCTTAAACTAAGGCATTTCTGTACATCTGCTGCTGGGTCTTAATCTTTCATTTGGCAGATACCGTTTATCACTGCGCAGTTCCGTTCCAAAATATCATGTCTAACAACATCCTCGCTGTAGTGGTTTTAATTTCATTAATAAACTCATCAGATTGAGGATTCACTTTAAAAAGACAAGTTTTTCAGTCCTATTACAGAAATTCATAGGGGAATCATCAGTTTGACAGGCAGATCGCAATTACAAGGAAACACATTTACTGAGAGCTTGAATTTAGACCTAAAGTCAATCTCAGATCCCTGCTTCTTCCCACTTTCTAGTAATCAAACTGCTGTGGCCAGCTGGGCACCAAAGCTTGGGAAAACCAGAGCCAGTGGGGCTTGGTGAAAGCATATGGATCTGCCAGAGCGCTTGACAGATGCTTTGAAAAAGAAAGGACGAAGTAAATTCACAGCAGGAAGGTATGCTCTAAAATGGTCTCCATCATTAGAAAAGAGGAAAATATTTCAAATCTGGAAACTGAAGGTTTGCAGTTCCTTTGCAGTGCTTTTTTCAGTTTTCTGTAAAAACACAGGATTCCCTACGCAAGCTATATTCAAAATCAGACCCAACTCCCTTCAAATAAAATTTTATTATAATGCTATAATTCCCTGTAATGCAGTTCTAGTACCTTGTACAGTCAGATAAATTACCTGATAGAAAAAAAGAATTAGGAATTTTACAAAAAATACACATTATTTCTTGTAAAACTTTTAGCTAATGTTAAAGCCACAGGGATTTAGTATCTATTGCAAACCTAGACCTCTCTCTATGTACACACCATACACCACTTCCCAGGACCCTGGGAGCTGGCACAATTCAGGTAAATATAGTCAGTTTGACAATAAAGGGTGAAAGATATCCAAAAGCTGGAGCTTATTTAAGTCACATTTGAGAGGGTGGAGAGAGAAAACTATCTCAGAAAGGAAAGATTCCACCTTTTCTCTGGCATTTTTTATTAAACACAAACTTTGTATTTTACTAAATAAAAATTTTATTTCCTATTTTTTATAATGCCATGCTTTATTTTAAACCCCAGACTTTCCAAAGTCAATCCCTTTTAAAGCTACATTTGCATATGTAGTAGTACTAAAAATTTCTGTAGTGAAGAACTTCCCTCCTCTTATAATAAAAGCTTTCACATTGATCCCCTTGGGGAGAAGATTTTCTTTCATACTTCACACAGTTTCACTCTTTTACATATGAATGTAGTCTCTCCTGTAAAAATATGAGGAAAACATCCCTTTCATTGTGAGCCCTACCCCCTCGACTGGCACAGCAAGGTAAAGGGCTCTCCAGCCTCTGCCTGTTTGCTGAAATTTGCTGAAGATCTGACCCACACAGGTCAAGCACTTCTGTTTTCTTTACGTTACCAAGGAAAGCAAAACAAGCAGTGTGGCCGGAGTGCGTGTCTGTGCAACAGAAAAACGGATTTGAAAAGGAAAAAAAGAATCCAGGGCTACACTTCCCTTAGTTACTACACCCTTGAATGGAACTGAAACGGTTGTAGCAACTACACAGACCAGAATGATCCTATTAAGTATACCAACATGTCCTTAATTGTACTCAATTTATCAAATGAGCAGGTTTCAGCAGCTTTAAAATTCAAAAGGCACTGTGTGTCACCCAAGTTAATATATAGCAGACTCTAACCACATCTGTTATTAAACAAGAGGAGGAAGGGAGTTTGCTCACTGTTTAGGGACATGATCCAAAACGTGCAGGAATGATGGATAGTGGGTTTAACAAGGGGGTGACCTCCAGAACAATTTCATGCTGTCTTTGTGCACCACGATGTTGCTCACAGCATTATTTTAAACAGAGGTACAAATACAGCTTCTATGTAAAAAACATTGGCACACTGTCAGTGAGATTCCCCACGCTTGGAAGGCAGGTATTGAAGATGTGCTTTGCACTTGTGCTGCCAAAACACTTGGGCACAGGGACAGTACCAAGAGCGGGTAAATTAGTTGTTTTGTTAAAACTGGTTTAAATTTTAGATTAAACCAGGAAGGATGAGACAAACTAGAGGGACAGAAACATTGTTGGGTGGTTGTTCTAGTATCACTTTCCAATAACAAGCAAAGGGTCATAGAAATTAAAGCAGTTATACACACCACAACTTCCTGAGCCATCCCATATTGTACCAGTCAGCAATAACCTTTACAGAAAACCAACTTTACTCGCTGAGGTTTGGGGAAAAGGAGAGAGAAGGAAGGCAAGACTCCCCAGCATTCTCACTTTTCATCTCCCGCTCTTAGATATGTTAAGATTTCTACAAGAAGTATTTACCTAGAGCTTTCAAGGTTACTGTGGCATTGGTTTTTCCAAAAGGGTTTTCTGCTTGGCACGTGAATTCTCCAGAATCATTAACTCCCACTGAACGGATGTTCAATATTAATTTCCTTTCGTATCCATAATCACCCAAATTTCTGCTTTTACTTGTAACACTCTGTCGGTAAAAAACAATTAACATCTAAAACACTGTGTATGCATCATCTTTCCTAGATAAATTAAAAATAGAAGTAATTATAACTTTGCCATATTAATATTCATAACATTAAACCGGAATAGTAAGCCAGCACGACAAACCTGTCACTAGAATCTCTCCATGCAAAACAAGTGTGTGATCAGCTGTCTTTGGGAGATAATGTCCTCTTCTAAGTCCTACCCCCTCCCCTTCTTTTTTTTTCTTTTCTCCTCAAGCTCCCTTCTAAGGCAAGAATGTGGAGGGACATGGGGTGGGGGTGGGGAGAATTTGGGACTACACTCACCTGCCCCAAGAGAGCCAAATGGAGGAGACCAGCCCAAGACAAAAAGAACTAGACCGCTAGCTTCTTCAAATGTTCCCATTAACCAACGACAAGGCTGTCGTGGCCAAGGTCAGACCCAGATCATTCTGGCTAGATTTCCAATACTAAAGTGAGTATTGGTGAGAGGGTGAGAACCAGCTGAAAGTTTTATTTGCACAAACAGCACTTCTAACTGTAGGGCTTGATGCAAAATGACCACTGGGTCCTGACTATCCTAATGCTCAGAGGCTGAAGCTCTTGTATGAAGTCATTGCATCTCAGAAGTGTGGCTCACTCCTCAAATGGTGCCTGAAGTTCAGCAACTCTCTAATGGTTGCAATGCTTCCCAGCAAATTACAAGAGACAATTTAAGGTCCTGGGGCTTCATTTTAACTGTGTTGCTCTATGTTCCAAGGCCACAGCATCTCCTGATTGCAGGCATGCTGCAGAGAGCCCTGCTGGCAGCAGGCTATACACAGCATCCTCCCTCTGGTACCCTCTCTGATCCTTGGTCCACAGCAATATAAATTTATTAATCTTAAAGGAAGCTGGAAACTTCATTCTCTTAAATATGTAATGATTCCATACATATGCACAGAAAAAATAAATGCTTTGAGATGCTGCCTTTAGTCTCTGTGAGAATGTTCGGTATAGTTGGAAAGACTGATAAAATTTACACTGATTAAACCAAATGCAGACCTGGACTTGCTATGATCTTCTAATTGAAGTATTGCAATTCTTGGATGTTCCAAGAGCTTCTAATGCTTCTCAATGCAATTTTGATTCCTCCTGACTTATAATAATCACAAGAGAAGTATATTCGGTATGGATGCGCTTGCTAATAGTCAGTATCTTAATTTTCCAAAGTGGTGATAACTTCAGTCATACAAGGAAAAAGCATTTTGGTTTTTTTTTCTCGCATCTATTCAGAACAAAATGTAATTCTGAATCTACTTAAAGATGAAATTTATGCGTTCTCTTCCAATACAAAATTTAATTTGATAGTCAGTATTTTAAAGACAGCAGCTCCTACTATTTACTAGAAAGAACAGAAAAGTCAAACTTATTGGGAAAATACTTTCCTTGCAGCTTTTACACATTAAATAAAAAGTTATAAAGCACAAAAAATGAAGGGAAAGCCTCAATTTCATCAACCTGTAACACAGGAAAGCGAGGGGAATGAGAGAAGAAATTAAATTCTCAGATGAAGGTCCTGCACAGGAACAAATGCAGATCTGCATGTCCCAAGCCACTTTCATCTCTCTTAGACCTTCTCAAGATTCAGAGCTGTGGGGTGGGATTTCTAGAGCAGTGTGCACTTGGCAAGAACAGCTTTGCCAGAGCTGGTGGATTAGCTAAGCGTGCCCAGCCCCAGGGAACAGGACTCCTGTTTGTTATGTGCCTGAGGAGATGTGATTTATCCAAATACCACAGGAGTCTTTCATATACATGGGCTGAGAATTACGTATTCTGGTCACTAACATTAGCAGTAAAAGATCAGTCAATTAGCATGGGAAAGTATATGGTAGGAGTTACTAAAAAGTCTTCACAAGGGTTTTTAATTAATTTAAATTTCAAGGTATACCCAGAAGATCAAGAAGCGTTCTCAAGAACAACCCAATGCCTGCTGCTCATTTCAAAGGCACAGCTGGCAGCACACTGGCTTACCAGGGAAGGGGATCTCTCTGCCCCTTTTCTGCAGAATAGTTGCACTGCCAGTATCAAACTCCTGGAGCACTGAGCCTCTCAATAATTTAATTTGGTGATGCCAGTCAGTAACTTCATCTATCACTGGCAGACAGAAGCCAGTTCACTGGTTCATTTTTCAGAGCTTTTCCAGTTAGTGAGGCACACCATGTAATTTAAATGAATTAATCATTCCTATGAATGCCTACTACTATTCCTGTCACGCACAACCCCATGCTAATTAGCAGGTATTTTACTGTTAATGATAACAACTAGAATATGTAATTTGCAGTCCATGTGTTGATATTTGCAGCTCCCATTGATTGCAATGTGATGTGTAGGCACTCCACGCTTCCGTATTTAGGAAGCCCAACAGAGGTCACCTAAACTTCTCATTGAAGAGCCTAACTTTAATTTCTTTTTGGGAGGAGAAGCCCATGCAAATGCTTTTTCTCCCAGCCATCCTCAAGGGCACAGGACAATTGTTACCTGTCTGTGGGATACTGAATCTTTCTAAATGCAACAAATCCAAATCAACACAGCAACAGGTACCCAAGACAAGCATGTGAATGTCCACAGAGAGTGTGTGGTTTGTGATGAGGCATACATGATACAATTAAAGTAACTTACCTCACTTTTGTGAGAAATCCAACTAGCTTGTACACTGCTATCCACATCCGTGATTATGCATGTAACTTCAAATTCTTCCCCTTCTTTGAGAAGCTCATAGCTTTTTGATAAGGTGATGACAGGAAGAGTTTTGTGAACTGGAAAACAATTTAGAAGTTTATTACTTTTCATTAGTCTCGGCTCTTCCGGGGGGGATAAAAATCAACAGTTATTAATTAACTTTCCAATAAAATCAAGGTTCTGAGATGTATTCAAATTTTTTAACATATTACACAGTTGTTCCTTTACAACAAGCACATTTTTGCTTCAACCTTGCTTCAAATTACACTTAAAAGTTAGATAATACTTGTTAGAGCATAGCAACTTGCATGAAGAAACCTGAATGATGTTGAACCATCAATGAGATGATTCATTTTGCGACAGTGATTAAAAAGTAGCACTCTGGAACTGAAAACATGGTGAGGATCAGTCACTGAAGAACAGCAGTCCAGTACTAACTGCAGATTTTAATTACATTACATTAATGTTTTTATTTTAAAAACATTATAGCCAACAGAAAGTACCATCTGACAGGTCCCTGACAAGCTCCTGATGGACAGCCTAAGAAGGACAGGTACAGCTCAAGGACTTCTGCACAACCTCTGCTTACAGTGGTGGCTCACAGTTTGTCACCCAAGAAGCAGGTGGTGACATGCAGACATGGGGTAGCTGTATACCCTGTTCTGCTTCAGGATGTCTTTTGTCAACAGTCAGGTGAATCCAAGGACTATGTGTCTCCTGCTTCTGCAAAGCTCTTCACCTCTGTTCCCTTCATGGCTTGTTTTTCTATTTTCTTCATCCTTTCTTCAATTTTTCCTCTTTTATTATACTCCAGTTAAGTTCGCTCTAGGGCTTTTATATAGGAAGATAAACTGTGAATGTAGCATGTATCAGACAAGGTCTTCCAGACTCTCTTTCTGCCACTCACACAACTTTTGTAGATATCTTAGGTAAATTGTACAAAACTTAGGAAAACCCCATGCCTCTCAGCCACCCGTAGTTTAACAATAATGTTTTCTTCATGTTGCTGTAAGAAGCTACAGAAGAGAACAAAGAAACATGTTTGCTCTTTTTAGATAAAAAGGTTCACACAAAAATCCCCCTCAGCACTCAGCAGTACCCAAGTGACAGGAGGATGCCAGTGCAGAAGGCATTCTGTGTTCTCATCTGCCAGAAACATCTCTGGACATTCAAAAAAAAAGCCCCAAGTCAATAAAGCCCCTCATTGTTTAGAGAAGGGCTGTCCATAAACACTCCCTGTGCTATCATAGCTGTTGTGTGTCTGAGTACTCCTGCACAGCTCCCTGTTTCCCGGATGCCTCTTCAGTTTTTCTGTACCAGAAGGTCACATCTGAGGATCTGAGTGCCATGGTTATAACTACAAAAACATTACCAACCAAAGCATCTCAAACACATTTAAATGTTGAGCCAAGGAGAAAGTGGGAGTTCTACTTGATGAACTCAGTAAGAACCAAATACTACAGCACAGTAATTACAGTACTGAGAGTGACAATGCTGAATTTCCAAATCATCAGAAAAAAAAGACTTAAACTTGCTACAGCAAACTCCACGGTTGAGATGGTCCTCACTCCTCAACCTTTTGCCCCACCTCCAAGCAGAATGGGCAGGTCACAGAGACCCTGCCACGGAGCAAACAGCAGCGTGTGTGTGCCCTCAGCAGCGCACAGGCCAGCCCTCCTGCCCCAGCACGAGGGGACAAGGGGACATGCTGCTGCGGCCTGGCCTCAGCTCCCAGGCCCGGCACGGTGCGGGCAGCGGGGATGAGCACGCCAGCCTGCCGGCCCGGCTCAGCTCCCCCTCTTTCGGCAGCAGCCTCGGCCGCAGCAAGAGGTGGCTTCCTTCCAAGTGTCCAGAGCTACATGGAGAACAAACTCATTTACTTGCCCCTGAGGAAATGCCAAGCCAGCCTGGCTGGCTGAACAGCTCCCTCCACTTCCCTCCTGGGTATTTCCCCAGCCCAATAATGACACACGGGGTGAGTGTAGGCTCCAAAGTGCCCGGACAAAACCGGCCTGTGAAGTCCAGCGGGCAGACATCAGGCTTCTCCTCCTTCCCAAACCCACCTAAGCACCCAACCCTAGGGCAGGGGTGTGGGAAGGTCAAGTGTAGGGTAGCACCAACAGGTTTGCCAAGCATAGTGCTGCAGGAAGCAGCTCAGCCACAATGCAGTCCCCATCATCATCCGGGCACACGGCTGCTGTTGTGACCATCTTCACTCAACAATATGAAGACAAAGACCTTCTCCTTCCACAAGCTCTGCATCTCCATCAAATCCCTCTTCTCCAATGCCATCCATCACTTCCTTCTACTGTCACTTGTGGGCAACAGACACAAGAATGATGCACTGAAATAATTTTGCCTGCGCAAACCTGTACAAACCTCAGGATGCTGGTTTGCCTTTAAAATTTAACAGCATAACCATTCATCATTCTTATAATGATGAAAAAATGCCTGGAAATCACCAGGAACAGAAAATAAAGCTCATCATGGCCAAACCTTCTGAGCACAGCCACATGTTATGTGTCAAGTTATGTGTATGTTATGTTATCAGAGATCAATCTGTGCCCTGATGCAACTTGCCCAAAACAAGTTTTCTAAGCTCACCACTTTTCTTTAGACATCAGGGGCTTCACAGCCCTTGTCTACACCTCCTCGGAATCAGGTTCTATACAAGAAGGCAAAAATCCTGTGTTACCTGGTCTCACATTCAAGAAAATCTTCTCTGATATCTTCTCAACTCCATTGTGCTTGGCCAAGCACTGGTAGCAGCCCTTGAACGACCTCTGTACGTTCTTTATAACAATGCCTTTCTGGGGATTGGGAATGAATGTCATATTTCTGGGGAGACGTTTGCCATCACATTTTTTCAGTGTGAAATTCGTAACATTTGGGTCTGTTAGTGGGCACACTAGCAGGATGTCACTGTCTTCTTTTCCATAGATCAGAGAATCAACAAGGAAGAGCACATTTGGATCTGTGAAGAAACACAAAGATCTGTCAGACAAGCTGGCATGGGAACTTCTGATTACCCTAACTCTACAATTGGGCACTTGTCAAAGAAAGTTTTACTTTCAGCCAGTAAAACTGAGTATTGCCTAATTCATGTTTACCAAGACACATAAAATTTTCTCCTAAAAGAGCAGCATGACAGGAGACGTGCAGTAGCATTCAATACCAGATACACTAAAGAATCATGTGCACTAAAAATAATCTTACTGCTTTTTTACTTGGAGATGGAGAGCATTTTTTGCCTTGTTTAGGTCCAAAATATCCCCACAACAGTAAACAGATTTTCACAGACCACTAGAAGTAATTTGCTTTTAGCTAGTAGCAGGGCCGTAAGGTCTCATGCCCACGGGAGGATTTGAAAGAAATTTATGAGCAAATGGAAGTTGAAAAGCACCTAAATTATGGTTTTCACTTCTGTAAAATACATAATCTAAATGAGCACACATTGCTACCAGAGGAAGCAGCAAACAACTTCTCTCTTTCTCTCCGCTCCCTGAAAGCAGAGATTATTTTTAGCCTCCTTAGAAGAAAAACTGGGCATACAAACAGCACATCTGATTGAAAAATAATCATGCAATCTTTCACAAGGTAATTTTCCTATAGCATTTCATCTCAGCCAACCACAGCACACAAACATATAGTACTTTAAACACTTCTACAACCAAAGTTGAAGCCCATGATATGTCATGACCTTGAAATGCTAAGAAGCTGGCAAACACACAAATAAAGGAATGTGTGATGACAAACACTCTGTAAAAGTTTATTTGAGATTCCATCTGCCCTCTCTACAGAGTAGAATGAATTTGAAAAACAAAACAGAGAGAAAAGTTTGCTTTCTTTTTTGCAAACATGCTTACAACTTGAATGATTAGAGACCAACAAACCATGGCTTACCAAGGAAGACTGAGAGAATTTGTTTAAGATGATGGACAATGTGCATTTGGTTTAAGACACTTAGTACCAGACTGAAAATGAAAATGAGCCTGGGATGTTTATGTAAGCAATCACTACATTAGGAACAGAGAAGTTACTCGCTGGTTTCTAGCCTAGCATGAGGCTGTAGCTTTAGCTGAATTTGATATCACCACCCAGGAAGCCCCCACAAACTACAGGTTTTGAAGCACCAGTCTAGAATTAGAGGATGCAGACTACTAAGAAATGAAAAAAATATCTAAATCATTTCTGAACAGAACCAAAATGTGACATTTTGCACACAGAGATCTTAAAAGAAATGCTATGACTAGCTGTCACTCCTGAGCAGGAAAAGGATGGATTAAAAGTGCTCATCTAAATGTCCCTGATAACAGATAGAACTGATTGCTTTCTACTCAGTCCCCCTTTCTCCACTATGGACTGAACAAGATATCTTCATCAGGCAGAAAGTATGGCTCCTGGCAACTACCAAAAGAAAAAAAAAAAAAAGAAAGAAATTTTGAAAATAGCAAGAACAAAGATCTGTTTCACTAACAGCTGAAATTGCAGGCAAGGCCTTTACTGGAGCAAGCAAAATTGCTGAGGTGCTCCCCTTGCATCTTTAATCCCCATCTAGAAGGGAACAGCAGAGTGAGAAGACATGAAAGGACTTCCTGTAGAGAATCCAGACACAAACAAGGCTGCTCATGGTCATGTTCCTCCTTTCATGGCCTTCTACCCCATGGGCATCTTGGGTTGCACTTGCCTTCTGGGCATACCACAGGTTTCCAACACAAGATATGACAGTGCCATCAGTGCTTCCATCAAAAAAACTTGAGATCAAAATCAAGAGATTTTTCTCTCTTACGGAGGAGTCTGAACTAGGCTTGCCTGGATCAGGAAAAAATGTGCTTTCATAGATATACAACACAGGTACTTTCTGCCAAAAGAGAAAGGTGAAGCAGGTACACATCCACAGTCTGTCAACACTGTGTCCTTCTTGGTCACAAAACCAGAAGAAATTTGGATTTAGTATGTTAAGAAGAACATAAGATATCAACAGATGCCACCATTTTAGGTGTCACTATGTAGGATCGAGGTTCTTGGTCCTGTTCTCTCTTCACTCCCACCTTTACAAGCAGAAAAGTATAATGGGGTGCTTGTGGCAACCCCACAAGCAGCAGAACATATGGCAGCATCTTACAGGTGATGTAAGATGTCATTAAACCATGCCTGATGCAAAATGATGGTCAACCTCGCAAACATACTTTTTTCACTGCCAGGAACTTGTTAAAGTTAAGGTTGCACATTTTTCACGCAACTGAGAAAAAAATAATGTGTTGCATGAGGGCCACACAACTTCACTGATGCTTTGGTAAGCATGCTCAGGAGAGCTGCCTGCAATCCTGAGGTGAAGGAGTCACTCATGTGACGGAAGGCAGAAACATCTCTATGATCATAGCTGTCTGAGATAGTTACCGTAACCTTCAGGAAAAAGAAAAAACAGGGTAGGTAAACTGAAGATTGTTTACCACATATAGGTAAAATACATGTCAGATTTCCTTTAGTCACAGTCTCAGAGAAAAACAGAAAGTCAAGAAAACTTATCCATGGTAGCTGCATGGCTATTTGGAGAACTCAGGAGCAGTTAATGGAGCACTCTTTAAATTGTGTGGCCATTATGCCAGATATCTTCCCTCAAGAAAATAACCCTCACTGTGCTGTGCTGATATCTCCCTGTCTTGGAGAACAACCTTGCAGTAATTCTCAAAGGAATAGCAGGGTTTAGAGGGGGCTCTTTGAGACTACCTGTTGGTTAAGGAATGCTGTCTTCAAGAAAGTGGATGCTGTAGGACTTTTTTCCATCAACAGGTTAGGAAGACCACCAGAGCTATGTGAAGGAGAAGCAAAATAACCATTTTCCTGGGAAAGTGCCAGGCATGGTAAACTGTGAGCTCGGCAGCAGCTGATGTAGACATACATCAGCAGAGAAGAAATCTGAAGAAAACATTGCACAAAGTAATAAAGGATTGAGAAATGTGTCAGAGCAGAAGCACTTTTTTTCCTGTCTGAGACATTTCTGATCAGTCACAAGGCAGATCAGAAGCTGAAGGCAGAGGAATCATTGCTGTTAGCTGGCTTGGGCCTGGGAGCACAGTCTCAAAAGACCAAATCCATTAGGCTGACTGCCTCAGTAAATGAAAAGCTTGGGACCAAACTTTACATGACTCCATGCTGATGGATGGCATAGAATTAAAAAGACATTTCTGTGTATTTCTTGCTTCTTCACTGTATAACTGACTCATACAACAGAATCAGGTCACTTAGGTAGTGTCCAGAAAGGGAGCTTGGATAAACTTTACCACAAAATTAATGGGGATGTAAAGAGGAACTCATCCAGAACTTTGTGTTGCTGACAAAGGCCACTGCAAGCAAATCAGAGAATGAGGTTTCTTCCTACTGGACAGGGAGGAAGATTTCTTCTACCAGACTGTGTTCTTCCGTTGTGCTTCAAATTCAGTCCATTCTCCAACATTTATTGTCCTATCATCTTGATATTGGAGATGGAAGGGTGCTGGGGGGGAAGGGGAGGGGTGGGAAGCAAAAATAATGCCTTCATTGATATTTACCTTTAACAAAAACATAATAAGAGGAGACAATACTCCCTTTGCTTCTGCATGTGTATCTGCCTATGTCTCTGACTGTTGCATTTTTGGTGTACCACTCTTTGTCATTGGAACTCCTTGCTTTTGCTGATGGGTCCGAGTTCTGGAAATTCCAAGTCACAGGTCCCTCCTCATTGCACGTCAGCCTTAATTCCTCCCCTTTATTCACAACCCGTAAGGACTCTACATGGGACAGTGCACCACCTGAAAAAAAAAAAAAAGCATGAAACAGAATGTCTGTCAATACAACACTCTTTTTTTTTCTGCAACAAAATTATTGTTTATAGCTGTATATGTGCAACTAATATTTTGGGATTTATTTCTTAAAAATACTAAGCTGCAACAGCACTGTGCACTTCTACAGACATCTTCTGGCTTGTAAGACCTTTAGTACACAGAGAAAATAACCACTGCAGGTGGAAACTGGCCTCTAAAAAACCTTTTGAAACTAAAGTTTCAGATGCACCACTTTCTGCAGTGTTTTGGCTTTTGAATGGGAACAGACCCAAGCTATTTAAAAATTAAATTCAAGAACATATGAGTCTGATCCTACATGGCAGCACTTTTAATCATTCTTTGTCATTTACTCAGTATGTTGCCAAGAACTAAAGTTTCCTTGCTCAACAGTTATCTTTTTATAACTGCTCTCTCACGTATTCAGATGCTCCACTCATACTCTTGAATTAGAAGTGTCCAGTTTAATGAAGGCATCAGTACGTGGTTTCCATACTTGCTTGTTTCTTTACCTGAAGTGCCAATTCAACATTTCTTACATTAAAAAAATTAAAAAAAGCAAAATATTCTTCAAGTTTCCATCCTAATGCTACCAAATTAGTTTCACTGAGGCACCAATCTCCCAGTCACCATAGCTGCTCTAATTGACTATTTAGCTTCTTTTTCACTGAACACACCCTAGCACAATGTTTTAAACATTCTCACAAAATAAACTTCTGTAAAATTACCAGCTCCAGTTGGCAGTTCCCAACCACTTCCCAACTGTCTACACAGAGAAAGGAGCACATTCAGGTTTCCTTGTCTCTACTGTTAGCAAGCCAATCGGGGGGTTGCTGAGTTAGCATACCCATGATTTGAAAGTCTTAGTGAGCCTACAAAAATGGAGATCATCGTCAAAAATCCAGAGAAATTCTCACTGGTTTGGACCTACTTGAATATCAGAACATATGCAAGTATTGAGGTGATCTTGCAGTAACAAACCCTTCCCCTTTCAGAGCAGCTCTTCAGTGCTACGAGTAATCCTTAGTTTACAATAACTGTGCTGTCTTCTCATGTCACACAGTTGTACAAGACTGTACAATATCTGTGTGTAGTAGCAGAGTCATGCCAGTGAAAATGCTACTTGCATGCAAAAACACACTCTGCAGCTCCATTCAGAGGCTGAATTTCCCTACCCACACAGATAACACCAGACGTTCAGGAAAAACAATCGGATAATTACTTGGGATGAGGTTATACACTCCAGACTTAATTCACTCATCTCACAGCTTTAGTCCTTCTTAAGGTATATACTGGATTAAGATCAGGTCAGGTAACTGCTCCTCTTCCTGACAAATCCACCACAGAGTAGGAAGCAAAGGATGGCCAGACCACCTGCAGAGACTAATGACTTTGTTTGTTTGTAGTCTGAAAGGAGCCCTCCTTGGAATTAGAATTTATCAGCATTAAAATTCAACTGGCACTCATTCTTCCAGTGTCACCAAGCAATTTTCCACATGAGGTCCACTAATCCTATATATATGCTTCCACGACTGAATGCATAAACAACCATCCTAGAAATAAAAATTGCCAGAAAAAGGCAGAAAAAAAGCAACTTTTAAATTTCAGATCTGCTACCTCAAAGTGCAGGTAGTGTATCTGAGCTGTGGTACAGTAGCTCAAACAAGAAGAGTGAAAGTCCAAGATCTCAGATGGACAAGTCCCAGTCAGCAGTGGAATGGTAAACAGGAAAGCTGGAAAAACCCTTTGCCCTGGGCAAAGAGGTGCCTGACAGCAGGGTTGAGGCAAGAAGACAAGCCCATGATTTTCAAACCCCTCAGATCAAAGCCAGGAACTTATGGCATGTGAGAAGACAGAGGGCAAAGACCTCTGAGAAGGGCTCCTGGACAGCCATACAGGTCCTTCATGGGGCCCTCTTCTGGAGACTACTCTGCTTGCTCCCCACAGGGCAGTTCAAGTGACAAATCACATGAGCTGCATAAAACAGCAGAAGTGTGGTGTGGTATAGCTATCCTGGCACTAGCTTAACAGACAAGTCAGGGAGGCCTGAGAAAGCAGAAGATATGGACAACCTTCCTTGTCATCACTCCATGCCTGCAGCCAGCAAGGTCTCAGCTTGGGCCCTGCCAGGGAGGTGCTGGACTGGGATGTCCCCCACTGCCCAGCGCCTCAAGGAGCACAGTCCTGGGCAGGTCACAGAGACCCTGCCACGGAGCAAACAGCAGCGTGTGTGTGCCCTCAGCAGGGCACAGGCCAGCCCTCCTGCCCCAGCACGAGGGGACAAGGGGACGTGCTGCTGCGGCCTGGCCTCAGCTCCCAGGCCCGGCACAGTGCGGGCAGCGGGGATGAGCACGCCAGCCTGCCGGCCCGGCTCAGCTCCCCCTCTTTCGGCAGCAGCCTCGGCCGCAGCAAGAGGTGGCTTCCTTCCAAGTGTCCAGAGCTACACGGAGAACAAACTCATTTACTTGCCCCTGAGGAAATGCCAAGCCAGCCTGGCTGGCTGAACGGCTCCCTCCACTTCCCTCCTGGGTATTTCCCCAGCCCAGTAATGACACACGGGGTGAGTGTAGGCTCCAAAGTGCCCGGACAAAACCGGCCTGTGAAGTCCAGCGGGCAGACATCAGGCTTCTCCTCCTTCCCAAACCCACCTAAGCACCCAACCCTAGGGCAGGGGTGTGGGAAGGTCAAGTGTAGGGTAGCACCAAAAGGTTTGCAGAGGAACAAAGGACCCATTAGAGGTAGCAGTGTAAAGATTAATGTCATAA
This sequence comes from Urocynchramus pylzowi, assembly GCA_013397555.1. NCBI lineage: Eukaryota > Metazoa > Chordata > Aves > Passeriformes > Fringillidae > Urocynchramus > Urocynchramus pylzowi. The sequence goes on along the minus strand of VZRH01004630.1, from coordinate 126,707 downwards.
TTGACCTGCTACCTGAGGATGGAGTTGTCAAACCATACGTATCACTGTGTTGTGTGTAAATCCTGACAGGTTCTGCAGTAACAAACCCTCCCCCTTACGAAGGCCAGCTCAACAGTCCTACAAATACTCAGGGCCATGTCCCTCTGATGCACAGCACAGCTTTGCACAGCTGGACTGGACCTGTAACAGCCATGCCTCAGCCAGGGAGAACATTTCTCAAAACCCAACACCACCTGCATGCAAAAACACACTGCAGCTCCATTCAGAGGCTGAATTTCCCTACCCACACAGATAACACCAGACGTTCAGGAAAAACAATCGAATAATTACTTGGGATGAGGTTATACACTCCAGACTTAATTCACTCATCTCACAGCTTTAGTCCTTCTTAAGGTATATACTGGATTAAGATCAGGTCAGGTAACTGCTCCTCTTCCTGACAAATCCACCACAGAGTAGGAAGCAAAGGATGGCCAGACCACCTGCAGAGGCTAATTACATTTAGGTCTGGGTTTTGGAGGAAGCCCTTGCTCTCTCCCCATCTCCCTCTGATGAAGATTCACCAGTGCTAAGCCCAATAGACAAGTCCACCAGTGCCTGTTTTTCCAGCACTACCAGAAATTTTCCATGAATTCTACTAATCCCCTACATAAACTCACATGACTGAACAGATAAAAAGCATCCCACAAAAAATAATTGCCAGAAAGGTTAGAAAAACATAATTTCATATTCTTATGGAACATTTATGACTCTTCTCTACTCTTTCCCCTACCCCTCATCCTATTTATTCTGGTTAGGAGTTCAAGTTTTTGCAACACTTACTAGCAGGACTATCTAGGTAGTTATTGGTAAGTTTTTAAAGGTAATAAACAAAACAGCCTGACCTGTCCAGAAGCACAAGAAATACATTATGTAGCAGGGGTGGAAAAAAAAAAGAGGAAATTAGCACAATGTAATGAAGTATCACTCATATTTCAAGATTATTTTGCTATGGTTCCTTTTGCGCAGTCTATGAATTCTAAACAAAACAACTTACAAATTCAATAATGCCTTGTGCAAAGCATTTCCAGAGTGTAAAGGGTTTTTTCTCTTGCCTTCCGAAAATAATGTCTCTTCAAAAAAACTATGACAGTGTAGGGACAACCGGTTGTAAACACAATGACTATTAGATTTGCTTCGTATTATGCACCAAAATATCATCTGTCTTTAAAAAGAGAATTAAAATGGTGTTTTGAAAGATGAGAGTCTTTCTAAGATGAGATGAGAAAGATGTATCTTCTTTTTGGAGGAATAATTAAGTGACAGAAATCTGAGAGTTTAACTAACAACTTGTAATCCGGTGCACTAATCCCCACAGCATGTGTCCATCTGCTCTCTCCTCATCTTTTCTCAGACTCATGTCTGAGACTGCTCCATTTGTATGACACTCGAGTGATGGGGCTCTTTCCAGGCTCCCTGTTGCTCTGGGGGACTCCAGTAACATCAACCATGTAATCACAGCCATGACACCAAGACCCATAATTCAGGATTCCGTTGTGTTGGCAGTATATATGCTAGAGGCAGTAAGGGATCTCCAAGTGCCAAACCCCATGGGATACAGTGTCTGCTGTCTCCTCCCAGAGCTGTGTGTTCATGATCCCACATGGGATCATGGCTTTACCAGTCACTAGCAGGACTGTAAACTTTCTGAGCAGTGGGATGGAGGAACCCACTGCTATGAAGTTTTCCATGTGTGGGTATGTATCCTTACTTTGTTATCTATCCCACACCTGGGTATGCCCCCACCCTCTCTCCACCTCTTCTCCACATCTTTGAAAAGGAGGTGGAGTACTACTTCAATATTCAGCTGAGTGTCTCCATCTCAGTGAGGCCCACCTGACCACGGGAACAACTCAGGACAAGAAGACAGAAAACCTGTCTTCTGCCCACTTGGGTCTTGTGATCTCAAGTGGTGCAGATGATCCCACTGTTGATCACAGATTGTGGATCCCACTGTGACACATTCAACACTCCCCCCAGACTGAATAGCCAGACTACCACACTGGATTCTGGATGACCCTCTACAGTTGTCCTCAAGGGCAACTAGAGGGTGTAGTTTTTTATATGCTAACAAAAATACACTGATAATGGCAAATAAGTCACAATTTTGAAAAAACACTAAAATAAACTAATAAGCTCAGAGTTGGACAGCCCAAGTTCCATTTTGGATGTACTAAATTTGAGTCCAACAGCTGAAGAGCTTTACCTCCACAACCCAAACTTCTCCTTGTAATATAACAAACTTGGGTTAAAAACTGCAATGCTGGGATCACTTGGGAACAAGGCTGCGGAACTGAAAAAAAGGAATATATAAATATATTAAAATGAAGGGAGAGGGAGGAAAGAGGAGGAGTACAGCAGTTGTGAATTCTGCATGCAGAAGGAACATCTGGAAAACCAAGCTGGAGGAATTAGAAAATCAAACAGCTCGAGATAATACTGATAGGAAATGCAGGTCAAATTGCAGGGATATGATTAAGGACAGCAGAATGTTCCTGTAACAATTAAGGGATGTGCAAACAACAAAAGCTCAGGCTAAGGAGTGAACCATAGGGAAAAAAATACAGTTTATGCTGTAGCTTTTCAGCCTGAGCACAACATTCTTGCACATCAGGTGCAAGACCACATCAAGCTTGCAAGCAACTGGAAACCATCTCCAGCTGCCAAGCAAACAAAGGATGTGGGACTGCCATGGAATAAGATGAAGAGTCAAACACTGTGGATTTTATTCCCAGCTCTGCCACTGATTTCCTGCACAACCTTAGGCCAACAGGTTAGTCCCTCTGTGGCCACTTCCTCTTTCAACTCTTATCTAAACATTAAAAGGAACAAGAAGTTTGTGGCAGCTCTATAACACAACAGATTGCTTCCAAAGAAAAATAAAACAAAAAAATCCTGTGCCTTATCCCACGCCCTTCCACTTTCAAGTTGTGTGGAACATCTCCCCGGGCAGAGGCACAGCGCAGTCACAAGCTGCTCACATCCAGTACAGCCTCTCTGCCAAGCCCACGGGACTGGCAGCGCCCTGCCAACAGGTTCATTGCTGCTCAGCAAGGGCAAATCCCTCACCCTGCCTCCCCAAGGGCTGGGACACACCAAAAGGGCATGGCAGGCTCTTCTGAGCTTCTGCCTCTTCCCCTTGCAGTTGGCCATAACCTTCATAGTCATCATCATTTAAGCGGTACAAACACTGCACAACGAAAACAGTGTCCTGACCATGACCTGATCCTGACCATGATTTCTAAAGCAGTTAACGTTTTTCTATCATAAATGCACAGAGGAGCTAAACTTCCAGAGACAAAATGTCCACAACTTCTGTGTAAGATTGTGGGGATTGGATACAATTGGAGAGACTATTTTTTTTTCAGTGCCTATACATTCTGGGCACTGGCTTCATTTCAAGGGCTATCACACAGACCTCACTCACCGTGGTTTTTCATCTACAACAACATAAGAGAGCAGAAACAAGAGATATGCTTTATCAGTTAAAGTAGTGGCACTGCTGTAGATGCAATGGTCCAGGGATATCAGCAAAACATGGCTTGCAGGGAAGTAATATCCTCTTTCAGCATACTCAGCACTGCTGGAAAAAATGAACGTGTTTTCAGACACACAAGTTCCCTGTAGGTCTGAAAGAAGAGCAGAAGCAAAACCATTTCTTTTACACAAGTGCAGAGGTTCTCCCTAGCCAGAAGCCTGCTCAATCCTCTCTAGAGTATTTGCACACAGGTCTAATGAGGAATATCACCTTTCCAACTCTGTTTCTTATTTGTTAAAGCCACTATGAAAATTGACATATGCTATGATGGACATGAATGTAAGATCCTTTCAATTACATCTTCTTTGTCTTGCCATTTAATGCCCCAAGGAAAAATATAAAGTGTCAAACTTTCATGTTAATTGCACTGAAACAACTTGAATTTACTCTGATGTATAAAATCTCCCAGATTTTTCAAAGGAGAGATGGTATCATATGCTTACTTGTTTTGTTCCACTTCACTAAACAGACACTCTCCCTTATGCTAGATGAAAAGTTTAGCAATGGCAAATGTCAGTTTTAAATTATTTGATCTGAAAGCTACATCAGATCCTGTTTCAGCCAGGCTTTGGGGATAAAGGTGGCTAGCAAAAGAAACCATCCATACCAACCCCCACACTAGTGTCTACCTCAAAGACATAGACCAAAAAATACCCAACACATGATTGATTGTCCCTGCAAGTGTTACGGACTCTCAGCATATCTGAACTACACAAATCCTTGCTGACTGTCTCCTCTGCCCCAACTTCTTTTCAGAGACTGAAAAATTATCTGTCACTGGACACATACTTAAGTCTAGGCTGATAAGCCTTCCCTGCAGAACTAAGCAGTTTGTTTCTAAGCCATCTCCCAGGGTCGGTGCTATCTGCTGACCAACAGACTCCTCAATGCCGTGTTTTCCAAGCAGAAACAAAGAGCTCACGAGCCTGTGCTCACTCTGAAGTTTTGGATTCTTGGAAGCTACATATTACGAAGCAGTAGACCAGCGTAGAGGATTAATGAGGGCTTTGACTTTTACCCAGCTGCATGAGGGCAAGCCCTGTCTTCCCAGCCAGCCCTGCTTGCCCCCTCGCCCCCAAAGGGAAGGGGGCAGAGGAAGGGCACTGTGGAGAGCGGGAGGCGGGAGCTCACAGCACAGCACTCAAAGGCACAGCCAAGCTGACTCCATCTGCAAACAGCATCAAGCAGAAACGAAGATCCCCCACACAAAGAGCAAGTGTGGAACCAGCCAGCTGATTCCCACCCATGGCAAACCCAAGAGAGGAAGTGGCAGGAGGTTAGAACAAAGGTTGTCTTTATCATCTGTGGAGGCATGAGCATGGGGAACTACAGAGGCTGTGAGGCACCCCGCTTTGCAGTGAGACCCATGGTAACCTCAGAGCTCCACCGTCTGGGCTTGCACCCACATGGACCTGCCTCACGACACACCTCGTGCCCTGGCAGGGCACTTCACAGAACAAGTAAGAGGCACTTGGTGCTTAGCACTTGCAGAGAAAAGAGCTCAGGAGTCTGAGGGGACACCCAGCTACAGCTGGAGAGAGGTTATGCAGCCCCCAGAACAAGATGTGGTGAATCAGGAAGAGCCAGTATCAGAGACAGAGACAGGTAGCAAGAGGCCAAATCCAGCCAGCTCTACAGATCCAGTCTCCAGGAGAAACATTCACAGAATTTCAGGCAGGATAACCGTGAGCACCTGGGACAATCCCTGGCTTGTGGGTGGAAGCCAGCAGGTGCTCCTGCAGGGGGTCTTGTCACACCAATTAGTGATGCAGCTAACGGCACTTTGCTTCAGCACCTCAGAAGCAGGCTTAGCAGAGCAGATTCCTCACATGACCTCCACAGCCATGTGAGAGCTGCCCTATGCATGCAAGTGCAACACTCCCCCAAGGACAGGGGCTAGGGGAAGCAACTGCACCTTCCAGAGACAGAGACACACCTTCCTCTCCCCTGCTGGCTTTACTTCCCTTGCTGGGGTGAGGAAAATCCAGCCATGCAAACAGGCTATTGTTCCTGCCTGCTGAGCAGCTTGCCCTTTCTGACAGGCATCCCTCACTCTGCAAATAGAGCCATTTGTCAAAGGCAGACATGTAGCTGAATATAATTCTAGTTTAGCACACATACTAAATGGCTACAGCAGGATCAAACACCATGTTCCTTTCCAAGGCTGAGTACAGTACCTCCCTGAAGTCATGACTTTGGGGTTTTTTCTATTGTTTTGGGGTTTGTTTTTTGAAGGAGTATCACGTGCACTGCAGTAGCCCAGTCACTTATCTTGAAGCACTATGTGTGACAACCTAGGCTAGGTGATTAATTCATTTCATTACATTACATTGATGCACTATTGTCTCTTAGACCTAAACTTCCCACCATGAAAGGAATCTACAGGCAATGTATTAATGAATAAAACCAAACCCAATGCATGACTGACCTGCCAGATTTTTTTGTTTGGGTTTTTTTTTTTTGAACTAAAATGGTCTATGCTTACAACAACTACCTGATAATTCTTATTGAAAGAGAAACAGAGTACAGCTAAATATGTATGTATGTATGTACACACACAAGTAGATTTGCAAAAAAAAAGAGCAACTGTATGCCACAGCACTTGTCAGCATTGAGATTTATACATTTAGACTGATTCTTACTATTACTGAATTATTGCCTTCTTTCCTCTAATTTCCAAAATTACTTATTAACCATCTGTCCCCATGGTTAGTTTTGTCAGCTGTTAGACACATAAACAAACAAATTATGAAGTAAGTATGGAGAATTATTATAAGGAACAAAAAAGCACACTAATGCACAGTGTATTCATATTCAGCTGTCATGCACCCCATCTATTCCTTTAATGGCTCTTTTTTCTCACTTCTCTTTGCTGACATTTACATTAAAAGGTGCAGTGTCTTTCAACTTCCATTTTGAACGAATGTTCCTTGTAATGAGCAACATAGGCTTGAAAGTATGTTTTCTGAAATGCAGTGAAAAGGTAATTTTAATGAAGAGAAACGAGAAAACTGGAGAACAGTAAATCGCTTTGCAATCTGAACTAATGCCTATTTGGAAAAGGCTCAACTGAGGAAGGAGATGTAAGACTTTTGGCAATGTGAATTCTAATTATTTCAAGTCTTGGCAGTAATTTTATCAAATAGTAGCAATTTCATTAAAAGGTGCACTGGTAATCATCTACATAAGGCCTCCAGAGGGGAAAATATACCAATAATTGCATAATTATGTTATCACTGCTCTTATGATGGACCACATTAAATACCACAAAGAGGAACACTGCTTTTTACTTTCTCTGAATATTTAGTTCAGTACATTTTCCTAGAAGATTACAGCAATAAACAAGACTTTCAGATTAACATGTTCACCAAATTTTGCAGAAAAGACACAGCTATCTTTTATGACCATAACACTTTGTATTCTCTTTTCCTTCACTGAAAGAGCTGACAGATTAATGAGAAAAATTCTGGGTTTAGTAATAAGATAGAGTGTTCATATAGCTGTGTTACAAAAATACAAGTCATTGCATCATGTCATGCAGGCACATGGCACAGGATCCATTGAAGAGGCAGGTTTTAGGATATTTCCACATTTGTCCCTATAAATTAAGTGTTTCTATTCAGAGATTTTTGATAAGCCTGCAAGAAGTTAGATTTCCCTTGTCTAAATAACACTTAAAACTTTTCTATTAAGACGTTGGTAAAAAATTATCGCAAAAGTGTTGTTTTACAGACAATACCAAATCAAATAAGTAGTTTTTTAGTAAGGTACACAGGATATTAGATAAGTATCTTTGCATATGCCTTCTCAAACTATGACTAGGACAGTCTCTGGGGGAGTCATTGGCACATTTTTCAGAACACCCTCAGGTGAAAAATTTCACCTCAGACAATCACACCAACACCCAACAACATCTGTCACTGATGTTGTCTTAGATAGAAGTGCTTTGAATACAGAGACTTGGATATATTTCTGACAATTCAGCTTCATTTCCTCAGTCTTCTGGCAATGAGATAAATAACTCTCCAATATCACAGAAGTCCAACTTGTAGTTTTTGCTTTTAAATTGTACTTTATTTTCTAGTATACTTACAAGCCTTATCAGAAATTGCATATACATTGCATATATATAGGCAGCTGCTTATTGAAAAGCAGTCCTTCTTCCTGCTCCAGGAAAGATACACAGAGGACTACTTAATGTGAGTGCAGCCTGAGTGCCTGCTTAAACAGGGAATCCCATTTCAGCATCTCTTCTGAATAGATCTAGCTTATAGGAGGAGACCAGAAACACAGGGCTTACTTCTGCTCCTTCCATTTGACCCCTTTTATTGTGCTGCATACCTCAAATCCTAGGTATGGTAACATTAATACTACTGCAAAGTCAGCAATTTTACATATAATACCTGGAAGTCAGACATGCTATGGAATAGGAAACTTTAACAGCCTGTGTTAAAATGAACACTACTGGGAGGAAGCTTTGATTTTGTGGAAGGTAACATAATTTCTTTTCAAAGTACAAAAGTTATGCTCACCCAGGCATAGAAAGCACTTCCGTGATATAGACAATAGCAAACAAGGATCAAAAGTGAAGAAGAGAATCAGCCAGCCACAGAGCACCAAAAAATGAATGCCTCAGGATCAGGTCCTAGCACAGAATTGTATACAAGGCAGACAAACAGAACAATTTCAGGTAAAAATACCCTATTAAGCTGCATATTTAATTTCATATTACATGAAAAATAAAACCACGGCATTTTTATAATGTACATTTTCCTTTTAAAAGCTAAAAATACTCTACAGTGATTTTGAAAATACAACAACGTAAATTTAAACTTACAGCTCCTCTAATCATTAAAAAAATAAAAGCAAAAATTTATTCAAGCTGTACATTTGCTGTCAGCATTTTAAAGATAATACAACTACTGGATTCATCAAAGTCAGCCCCTGAGCACCTTCGGGCAGATTGTGCTGCAGCAATAAACCAGCCTTTGGCATCTGGAGTTTCCTAGCAGGTGCAGAGAAAATATTTTCTTTATTTCAGTTCATTCAGTACAACTCAATTAAGCAACTAGTCCATTCAAAAAGGAGCTACTGATCTGGAGCTGAAAAAAACCATGAATGTTTCTTTCCATTGCTATTCTAAGAATAAGGAGAGAATGACATGGACTAGTTCTAAAATTTCTGTAATAGTGATTAGAAGCCACCAGTTTTGACTACAGATAGGCCTTTCAGGCATTAATTCTTTTTTTCAAAACATTTCTCAATGAGTTTTTTCTTCTGAATTGGCTGGCTTCGATGTGGTGCTATTTTTTATCTAACGGATGAACATTTCAGAATTCTTGTTTCCATCATTGTAATCGATGCAAATCATCAGTAAAAATCAATTATCTAATACAAGAAGTGTCAACATTTTCTATTTTCATACTAAAACATACACATGAAGAATCAGGATCAGTGTATATATAACAAGCTACATAATTGCTTAAATACAGGCACAGTGATTAATCAAAGTAAGTATAACATTAACTGCAAAGGCTATATTTAATTAAAACTCTATCTCAATGGTAATAAAGGAGGTTAAACCTTTCTTTGCAAAATGATTAAGTACAAATGCAAAACAGTTAAAATGAGGCTTACTGTTGGCTGATTTAAATCATGATTAAAATCAGATTTACAATGCTTTGAATCAAATTGAAGCACATAGTACAGGGGGAGGTGACCATTTTATTGAATCTGGAAACAGTGCATTTCTCATCTGCAGTCAGATGTCAGTTTTACACATCATATCTGGAAGAAATGCAAACAAGTCTGAGAGGGCTGAGAAGAGCAGGAGGAGAAGGAGTTACAAAAGACACTCCAAAAGAAAATGTCAGAAAAGGTTTATCATAGAAAAGAGAGGCCGAAGGGTTTCTATTATTGATGTGTAAAATATTATTATAAAAAGGATGGTGATTAGTAGTTCATATATCCAAAAGACCAGAAGAATAAAAGGAAGGAATTAGGCAACCAGCAAGGGAGATAAGGTATCAGAAGAAGCTTTTGACCTTTAATAACTATTTACTAGAAGAAACAGGTGGTAAGAGTCTGCAGCACAAATCTGCCTTAGAGCAGGTTAGAACAAAAGTCTGTGTGGGGAGATCTGCTCCATCTGACTACAAGAAGAGCTGGGGACAGAGCAGATCTCTGCAGGTCTCCTCCAGCCTTACTCATACTTTCTGTAAAACAAATCCGCTCCAGCTGTCTTTTCTNAGATCTCTGCAGGTCTCCTCCAGCCTTACTCATAGCGTCCTCCTGGAGCTTCCTAAGACTTGCCATGTCTCTTAGAAACCCAGCTGCAGGAAGATGAATGCATGAGAAACTCAGATTTCATGCAGCAAAGAATGAAGTTTCCAGTCCTGAGGCCTGCAGACAAAACCTTCAACATGTGACATCCAGTGCAGCCATTAACTCCTGAACAAAAAACAGATTAAGTAAGAGAGCCAAGTACAAGTTTTAAATCTCACGATACCTGTCAGCAGGAATCTGGTTAGTTCTGAATGGCCTAGGTATGTGAACACCCAAAACATTTCTATTTCACAGCTCACTGGGATTTTCCACCCCTTCAAAGCATGCAGGCTCTGAATGACAGGTTATAATCAACCAAGCTTGATTTCTTTTTCCTGCATGGCTTTTGCACAATGCCTTTCTGTAAAACAAATCCGCTCCAGCTGTCTTTTCTCCAGACTGAAGAACCCCAGCTCTCCCAGCCTGTCTTCACAGGAGACTTGCTCCAGCCCTCTAGTCCCTCATGAGGAGCATGGTCACCCAGCATATAAACATGAGCAGAGGAGCACTGCCCAGCTTAACACAGTGACTGACAGGAAAACACAGGAGATGTAGGACTAGCCTGGCATTTGCCATGCTTCCAAAGAACCTGTAAGAGATGCATCTCGCTAATTTTCACATTTGCCTGCCACAGTTTTCATCTCTTCTTAACTTAAATCAGCCCATGCATCCTCTTTATCACTTAGATTTACAACTGCCAGTGCCTAGTTGACCAGAGAATTCTTCTCCATATCAGATATTTGATTGTGTTACGTGATTACAGATTCAACTGCCAAGATGACATTTAAAATTGTAGACATTGAATGCAGTCAGCTCCCCCACTGACAAAAAACCCCTGTAGCTCCTAATGTTACCCAGTGATGCTTCATTTTAGTTCAATTTCCAGAAATGATCCCTATGGAGCAGCCCAGAAATTGCATAGCATGCTAGCAACATTAGAAATTTTTCTGTTATTTACATGTCTCTTTGCTGGTAAAGTCAAGAGCCTGACATGCTGTAAAAAAAAAAAAAAAAATCTTTTGCAACATGAAAAATATCATTAAAAATCCATTAAATCTGAAAACCTGTGTTTTCAGAATAAATCAATATAATCCCCAAGAGGAAATCCACTGAGAAAATAACATTTACTGAGCTTTCTAATTGGTATCCCCTGGAAAATAGGAGTCACGTTCTCCCCTCAAACACAGATGTTTACACTCTCCTTATGCTTTTATCACTAACGGCAGCAATCTTGGCCAGTGGACAAACAATACACTTCAGTTGTCATTAGGTTTGGCAGCCAGCCAAGGAGACTGCTCACACGCGTAAAATTACGTTCATTTATGACTCTTTGCAGGACTCCTTGTCAAACAGGGTCCTCCTAGTGGAACAAAAACTTCTAGTTTCCTGAAAGTCAATGAAAAAGACAAGCACAATACTACAGAATACCATAATATAGAAGAATACTACTAATTTTTAAATTCCTTTTATGTCAAGTTCTCATAATTTCTGTGTGCATTCTATTCAGATTGTTTTAAATAAATGACCAAAAGATGACCAACACAATTAACTTAGACACCACAGCATCAGCTTCTCTCCTGCCTAAAGTTACAATGGATACCTTGAGCTCTCTTACAGCTGAGAAGCCCCAAGTAGGGAAGCTGAGTTTGTAAGGGACAGAAACATCTGCAACTTGTTTCTTGTGCATGGGAACAGTCAGAAAGACATTCAGAAATCTTAGAAAGGTAAAGTTATGTACTTAAAGTGAGAGGGTACTTACAGTAAATGTAATGCATTAGGATATCAGACCTCATTTCCTCCAGCCATTCTCTGAACAGCTGAAAGAGACTTAAGGAAATGAGTCAAAATCCTGGAAGATGTTTGTATTAGATGAAAAAGAAAACAACATCTGTAAAATCATGTGTCACATCCATAGAGCAAGACAATGTGTAACACTTGATCTCTGCAATGGCATTCATCTTCGTGGACAGAGGAAAAAAAAAAGCTGAAAAGTGGCTTAACCTTGAGCAATTACTGCCTCTCTTCTACAAGGCTGATATGAGATTATATCAGTCATTGTGTACTGTAGATAAACATATATGTTGTTGAAACTCTTTGATGCTGCGTGGTTCTTGTTTTATCCAGAATTTGTTGTTCCTTACCTTCAGATTCCATCAGACTGTTTACTGTTCAGACTAGCAAGCAGCTTTCCTTCAAACTACAAATGTCTAGTATTTGGTATTTAGTTCAGCACCTCCAGATATTCCTTAAAAATCTTTCCAATAGCTTGCAGTAACAACAAATTATAGTTCAGACAGAAATCCAAATAGTATAGAGGTACCATTAGTCTCTCAGAACAGACCAGAGAGCAGAAAGGACAAGCTTCACTAGGAGAACCTCCTACTGACTGGAATATGACTCAGATGTTTCTCCCAAGACCTGTCCTAGCTCATGTTTACATGTGCTAAAGACATATCCCTTCCAATTCCACCTGTATCCTGGTGCAGCATGTCCCTTCTGGAGGTGACTCAGGATCCTTTGCTTTATTCAGGCACCTGCAAAGCAGCGTTACTGTCTGGACAATCACTGGGAGAGCTGGAGCGAGATGGAAAACCCACAGAGAGCCAATACAACCCAACAGTACTACAGCTGCAGTCATCTGTTGACAAGAGGCTCTCTCTGGCAAAATAAGCACATGGAAATGCCTTCAGTCTCTATGAATGGTATTTAAACAGGATGTAAATGGGAATCTCACTTCTTGCCAAATTTGTCACATTCTTTATTATAAAGCCTGAACAAAAATCACTCACGCACTTGCAGGGAAAAGGTTCCCAGTGGCAGTGCAAGGAAAAAGAGTTGAATATTGAGCAATCTTTGACATTTCCATTCTGCTCCTGGCAGTGGCCTTAGGCTACATTTCTGCACACGAGACTCTGCACTGCCACAGGGGAGGGAGGAAAAGAAGAAGAGAGAAGAGATGGAAATGGGAGTAGGGAGGGCAGGATACTCAGATGGCTTGAGGGGGGGGGTCAAGGCAGTGACTGAATGACAGCAATCAGAATCCTCATCAAATTCAATCTTCCTCCTTCAAGCTTCCTCCCTCATGGCTGACAGGTAGCAGGGAGCATCATGAAAACAGACATTCTTCCCTCCGGGCACAGGGAGAGTCTCCTATTACTCTGCAGCTGATTGGGGGGGGGGGAAGGTTGCATTGATGGATGGATGCTGAAAGGAACAATGTCCAGTCTTCCATGACCACAGGATGGAAACACAAGGGATTCTGGCAGAGTACTGGATGGTGGGGGACTAAGCAAGCCTTGAGGAAGGACAGGAGAAAAAGAGAGAAAAGATCGTTCCAGAATATTGCATCAAAATGAGGATCTGGCAAGTCCCAAATGGAAGGAAGTATGGAAGCATGTTAGTTTGCAAGAAAAACAAAAAGTAGGAAGGGACTATGGACAGAAAATATGAACGGTTTACCCTTTGAGAAGCAACATTAAACTGTTTTCTACATCCTCCTTCCCAGTCTGCAACCAAAGGAAGACGCTCTTGACCAACAGCCAAAAAAAGATACTTATTATAATCCTGTGTACTGATAAACAGGATAGGTCTCAACAGGGAGATCATCCCAGCCAAGCCTCTACACTGAGGCAAAACCAAAAGTAGCACAGGGTCAAACTAGCTCTGGAGCAATCCAGAACAGCACGTTAGCTCTGTCCTGCCTGTCACTTCTGATGTTCCTATGCTGCTGCCAGGACTCAAACCATCACACTGATACCTCACCCAGCACCACAAAACCAGCCCAGAATACTCCTACATCTGTGTGATACACAGATGATGCACATGCATATCTAAGGACAGCTGTCTTCTGCAGCAGCAAGTTATTGCTTACAACATGGTGTGGTTTTGTTCACAGAAGTTTTTGTCTGATGTGTCCCTGAAGTCTCCCACAAGTAACGTGTAAATCCAGAACGAGAAGGAGGATCATGAGGAAGGTTCTCTCCTTAGTTCTCCAGTACTCTGAAACTGCACCTCTGTCTTCCAGGACATGCTGCCAGTGTGATCTGTTACCCAAGCTTTCCTCAAGGATAGTCTAACTATACGATGAAGGGTAACCTTAAAGTGCAGGCAAGAAATCCATGAAGCAAAGAAAGTTGGCAGCTATTAATAATTTCAACATTTTTAAAATTTCTTTCTAGTAATAACTCATAGGTAGGCGACTTTTCCACTCCTGTGGCCACAGCATTTTGCAACCTTATGTGGGTACCTCTAAATAGGAAAGCCCAAGTTGCCAGATACCACACTTACTCAGATTACCAATAAACAAAAGGCAGCAAACACAAAAAGTTACCTAAATAAAGCCATTAAGGCGTCCTAAGCTGTTTTACAACGAAGAAGTGTGAATTGTCGCTACTGTTGGTTGCTGGTGTTCCAGTGGTATTTGCTGCCATGGGCAGAGGCTGGCGGAGCCCTCCCCGTCTGTATCACACCGGGTGCTCTGCAAGGCTCCTCTCTGCTGGTGGCAGCAGACGTTAAACACCTATCGCTGTGCATCGCTTCCCCGGCTCCTCGGCTCGTTCTTAGATAAGCAGCGAAAGAACCTTTCACGTTATCTTCTGTCAGACTTCAGGGCCCGGGGCCAAATTCCTCCCCAGGTCTAGCAGCGACCTCCTTCCAGCACCTTCCCCTGGACACCGCCAAACACCTCCTAAGCCTACAAACCGTGAAAGGAGATGCACGGCGGCTCTGAAAGCCATGTGCGAAGTTGCCCAGCTCTGCAGCCAGATGCAGCATTTAAACCCGTTAGACCTGTGCTCCAGGGCTGGGAGGTCAAGCAAATAAAGTCCCTTTTTGGAAAGGAGTGGAAAGGAACCCACACACCAAAGTTTTTGCACCAGCTGACCCCCCAAAGGCCTGAAAGGTACCCATCGCCCTCCTCTTCACAGCGAAGGTCCGTCAGTGCCGAACAGACCAGCCCTGGCGCCCTGTCCGGGGCCAGCCCCGCACCCGGGGCACCGGCGGACGCAGAGGGCACCGAGCCCAGCTGCCCGCCCGGGGAGGCTGCACCCCGCCGCACAGCGCTGGGCACCTGACTCCTGCCGCTCGCTCCTGCCCATTGTTCAACGAGCACTTAACCGCGGGGACATTTTGTACTGATCCCCGGACAGTTTATGGTCAAAACAGCCCGGCCGGGGAGGCGGAGGGGGGTGGAGGGGTTCCCCGCCGGCCCCTCTCCCAGCCCCGGATAGCCGCGCACGGCAAACAAAGGACTTTATTTCCCCCGGCGGGGCGTCCCACAAGGGCAGCGCGGGGCGATGCCGGGCACAGCGCGGCTGCCGCCCGACCCCCGGCGCGGCGCTGCCCCGTGGAAGGGGCCGCCAGCGCCGAAGTTTTCCCCGCCGCCGC
>VZRH01004630.1:32937-107934 GCA_013397555.1 Urocynchramus pylzowi | reverse complement strand
TTAAAAAAAAAAAAAAAAAAAAAAAAAAAAGGTGCGTGAAGTCTCCTGGTCTAAACTGTTGATTCAGGAAGGTCTAATCCAGCTGGACCTGTTTTCTAGAAACCTTGAGATTTTGGGACATACCATTGCATTTTTTTTTTATTGATCTCTAGTCTTCTGCTTTTCATGCTGACATGGTAGGGTGGGTAAGTGGAGAAAACTGGTAGCATTTGATAGGCACAAGTCTTAAGACTTCATCTGTAGATGGCAGGATTATAATGTCCTCATGCAGTTTAACTGATGAAACATCTGTTATTTTTAGAGGGATGACCCTAAAATAAATTCAAATAAAGTGGACACCTTTATCTCATTCCCCCTGGAATATGAATCTTCAAACTGAATCCATTCAGTGTTACTAACGTGAGAGGTGTATCTTATTCCCTTTTAATCCAATTGTGGAGAATACTCTTTAAATCCCATTGTGCCTGTGATCTTAAACCAGCATTGCCATCCTAGTTAATTAAAGATTTTTCCAGCCTTGAATGTCAATGAGAGCCTAGATATAGTCATCACTGAAGCTTGAAGTATATGCTGGTTTTGAACACATCTTGTATTATCACATGCATAGCACACCATTGTAAACACTGTTTTATCAGTCTAAGCTTAAGTGGAATATAAAGGCTCTAATCTTCTTGATAGTATTTTTTTGTTAGTTTATAGCCTGCAATCTTACTAAGAAAAGAGATTTGTCTTTATGAACTGCCAAGTGCAGCTCTTGCCTTTATCACTTGCAGCTTTATTTGCACAGGCCACTGTTGAGAATTGACTCTGTGCAGCAACCTAGGTCTTTTCTAGTGTTGTTTTATCTTACTTAATTTTGTTGCTGGGTTGTTGTTGGGTTGTTTTTTTTTCATGGGTTGAGCATATCAAAATAATTGTGGAGAAATGGCTGAAGTGGCTTCCTCAAATGTATTCCCCTTTCCCAGCTTGCTGCCCTACCCATTCTTGCCCAGCCTTCACATGTACAGCAGCTTTGGGCTGCAGACCCAGAGAGCCTTGTCCTTGCCCTCTCTGCCTGCTCCCCACAGGATATTAATGCCTTGCTTGCTGAAACCATATCCAGGCTCTGCATCTCGTGACAAGAACGAACTTTGCATTGCAGTTTTTTATAAAGAGTCCTTCTGTGTTTTCTTACAGTGCTTTGCCATATCTGCAAGCTAAATAAATGGCTAGAGAGAGGCTTGTCAGGCATTTTTCTCTGAGGTGATTAAAACCACATGAGATCCAGTTGACTGCTTTGACATATTTGCTAAATTTCAATATTTTGCTTATAAATCTGGGGATCAAATAAGAAGATAACTAAAACAAAGGAACTGCCTTGATTGAGATAATATATGTCAAAAACATGATGCGGAGAAGAGGGTATTTCTTTTGCCTGTGTTCCCTGAGTAGATGAACTAAAAAGCTTGGATTTTTTATCATGTCTTGTTTGTCACCTTGCCTCTCAAAGTGTCTTTCTTTAACATATTTTAATTTAGGTGTATCATAAATTGCTTGGCTCCTTTTTAGGTTTGCAAAGTATCTTCAAAGCTCTTTCGGTACCATTTTGTTTATAGCTTTGTGTAGTTTGGAGAAATGTGTCAGTTCCCCCATATTCAGCTTTAAAATTTGTTACTAACTTGGGTTGTACTTTATGGGCAAGCAGCCTTTTTTGACTCCCCCTATTAGTGCTGTTCTCACATGTCTGTTGTGGAGCCTTCAGCCTTTGTCAGAAGAGCATCATATGAGCCTCCTGCTCTATCTTCGTCCCATCTGCAGTGCCTGCTCTGCCTGTCTCCTTGTACAAGCAAGGTAGATTTGTCACAATGCTATCACCTTGTCTGGAACAAGGATATCAGTGTTTGGCCTTAAAAGCAGCTGGTATTTATTTAAAGGAAGACAGTTCTTAGAGTAGTAAACAGACTCGACATGTGACCCATTCACTATTTTTCATAGAAAGACCCAGAATCCTGGTCTTCTTGGCTGCCTCTCCACAAAGCTTGTCTCTTGAGTTTCTGCTCAGTTTTGTTCAGTTCCCAGGATGACTATGGGCAGCTGAACTAATTAGACAGCAAGACACTTATTGGTTAGCATCTCCATCTTTGGGAGGGTAACTCTCATCATTGTGAAAGCTAGCCTTGCAGCTTGCTACAGATGGGTGAAGTATCCACAGAGCTGACTTTGCCTCTCACTTCTGCACCTGCAGCTTTTTGAGTAATCCCTAGGAAATTAAAATATTGTAAATTCTATTGCCCCTCTCTCTGGAGTAGCTGACCCTTCCCAAGGCAGTGCTGTGGTGTCTGAGGGCACCACACAGCAGGTATGTATGTATTTAGGCTTTCATTACTATCTGGCTTCACAGTTCTTGGTAACCAAAAGTCTCTAAGAGATTATTTTCCTATCAGTCTATTCCATTTTCCTACAGCTATCTTGTACTGCCAGAGGCTTTGAGGTCTTTTTATTTTTTTTCCAGCTCTGTGTATTTGTGAATGCAGTATATATTATAAACCCCATGCCCACAGTGTTGGTAGACATACACAACACAGGAAGAGTTAAGGGTTGTCAAAAATGCCTCCTCATTAAGAGGGTCATGCCCATCACATTTATCATCCAGTCCTTCTCTTTTTTCACCTGTAGGAGGTTTTTCAGTCCTTTTGATAGGAGTTTTCAAAATGGGATGGTGCAATGAGATGGAAATTTCAGTCAGCAGCCCATTATGTAGCATAAGAGAGCTTTTGCAGACACTTTCCTCCACAATGAATGCTTGCTGCCCGGCTCCTGGAAAGGCCTGCACCAAGGGATTGCACCTTGATAAATTTGCATTTTGATGACTTAGTTTGTCTGAGTAACCAGAAGGAAAAAGCCAGTTAGTGAAGATGCTCAGCAGTAAAAATGGTATTTGTCCTTGTGAGACAGGTATTGTAAAGCCTGCTGATACTAATGAAATCATCTAGATTTAGAAGACTTGAGAATTTGGATATTCTGTTAAATAAGATGGCTACTCATCCTTTTTTCTCCTGCTCTTCTTAGTTTAAAGATATTTACTAGGGTCATATCAATTCAGTATGCTCAAATTCAGACAAATGAGTTTCAGGATATGTTTTCTGTGATCCTTTTCCTACTTTATCTCAGTTCTTTTAGGGAGTTGATATTAAAATGATGATTACTTAGTTGTGCAATTTATCTAGATGTTTCTAAACATTTTTCCCTATAAATCTGTCTGATATGCAATATGAACAACTGCATTAGTGTAAAAAAAAATTCTAAAGACCATATTTGTTTTTGTCATGGTATGTTAGGTTGGTTCCCTCTTGTGAGTTGTTTCTGCTTCTGAATTTAACAGCACTGCTGGAAAACCCCTGATCCCAGTTGTGGACACCAAGCCAGGCTACAAATTGTGTACAGGTTCCCACACTCACCTATTAGGAGGTGACCTCCAACATCTGTGCCAAGTTGTATTTTCAGAGCTCACCAGCTTTTTGTACCTGCAGTGGAAAAGCCATGATTTCGCTTTTCCCTGATATAAATCTTACAGACATTTACATCTGTAAGTCAGGGTCCCTAATTAACTGCCTGTACAGCCATCCCCTGCTGAAAGGCAGCTGCCTTTGAGGGGGGAGCTGTTGTCACCTGGCAGCACACAGCACTGATTTAGGACCCAAAAGTGCCCAGCTAAAATGGAGATTATGGATTCTGTAGGGTTCAGATGGAAATTACAGAGCATCCCTTTGCCATCTGCTCCTTGTTGGAAATAATGCAAATGTAAATGTCAGCTTTGCATCCTATGAGCCCATTACCCCTCCAGGCCTTTCTTGCTGAGGGGAGGTTCATCTGCTGGGACTGGGTTTTCACAGCTGATAGCATGGTTTCTGTGTCTGTGTCCATCCCAAACTACTCCTGTGTCATTCAGGCCTGTGTTTGTTACATTGGTTTGTGAGACACTGGCCATGAAATAGGCTTAGGAAGTTCCTGACCCTTCTTGCCCTATTTCTGTCCCCTTTTGAGGCACTTTAACTTGCTAGCTCTTTGTTTTGCTGTCACAGATATTTTGAGGAACCACAGAAAAGGCTACTTTCCATCCTAATCTAGTTTGTGATCTGGTTTACTGTGTGGCTTTGTGAACAAGTCTACTGCCAAACTGAGGGAGGAAAAGCAGTGAGAACAAGCAGTGAGAAGGAAATTACACTGGCTTGCTGCTAAAGGTAGCATCTCATACAAGCAAACACTTTTTTTCTACTGGAGCCAACATACTAAAGTAAATGCCGTAATTCCTCTATCTGAAGGCAGTTGTGAAGGTACTTGCAGGTGATTTCCCCATTGTAGGTGCACACCTAAACAGCCAGGGTGGTTGAAACAATGGAAGGCAGCAGTCAGCTCCTCCTAGGAATAGTTATTTTGGTTATCTTGGAGCTGTTTCCCTTGCCTCAGGTTGGCTGGCTCGTTGTTTTGTGCCCAGTCCGAGTGGCTGCTGCCTCTATTTATCCTTGTATTAAATGGTGTGCAAGATGTCAGTAATAGGTACAATCTGTGAAATGCATGATCTCAGGTGTGTTACCAGCTCTCTCTGTACAGCCTGCACATGGCCCATTGTTAACACAGATGTCAGCCCAGGAACAGCTTGCTTTTCTTGCTACACCTCAGAGAGCAGGCAGCAATTCCCTCCCAGATTTTGCTCAAGTTCCTGTGTCAGAAGTGCATCATTTGGGTTGGGGCTTTGGAAATGAAATTAGTATAGCAATTAGGATGTGGCTGTGGCAAATGCCCACTCAATAGTCTATGACAACACACACTGGATTTATGACAGTGACAAGAAATCAAAATAACACGGTAGGGTAGCTCCTTTCAAAGGCAAATTTAAGAGGGGCTGTTAGCTGAATCTGAGTCAGCATCTCAACCCTGTGGTCAAGTCTTGGGGCATTTTTATCTGTAGAACTTTGATGCCACGTTAATAATGCTCACTGCACAGCCACTGTTCAGCTGATAAGCAGACACATGCACAAAGTGTAAACAATATTTAGAAGTTTTCTTTCATCTTCTTTAACAGATGATTTCTTGGTTTCTCTAACATAATCATATGATCAAGGATGTGTCATTTTGACCCTTAGAAGCCTGGAAGAACATGAACACGTCAAGTTCCTTTCCAATCACTTCAGGAATCCTGCAAACAAACACTGTGTATATCCAGAACTAGCAACACATCACAGTCTTTGGGTTAGTTTGGCTAACTAACCAAAGTTATACTATCAGTCGCTGATACAGGAGAAAACTGCAGCCTATGTTCAAAGCAATAACAGGGTCCTGGATCAGCAAATCAACTGTCTATTTGATGCCTTTTTGCTGGTCCTAAAATCATGAGCCAGACACAGTTAGGTGATAAAAAGGGATCCTTCATAAGGATCCTTTATAAGGATCTTTAGGTGCACAATTCACTGGATGAAAAATGCCAAAGTTGCCCCCACAGCATAACACATATACAATTTTTATATGTTTAGCACATTAGCATTTCTGATAAAAATCACCAATTGGACACATAAGTAGTGAGGTAATTCCCCCCAGTTCATCCCTCTTTGAATTCCCCCTCTTTTAGATAGGAACTTATCTTTGTTTATGAAAATGTGTCTCGGAGAGCTAGTTTCAACCTTCCCTCAGAATCCAACCTTGGAACCACTGGGGAATTTATCTTGTCTTTCTGTCTAATAGAGTAGGTAAAATGCTAGCTACTAACACTGTGATAGGCTACACAGATACAAATATATGTGTAAAGAATATAGAAAATATGTAAAAGAAAAAAGGCAAAAATCAATTCGGCATCACATTCGTTTTGTATTCATGTCATATTGTTCTGTGGTCAGCTACAGTGGGTAAAATGTCATTGATTCAAAGCTCATTGAGTTTTGCTTCTCTTAGTTACTTAATGAAGACAGGATCTCTATTGAAATGAGCCAGCTGAGGCTAAGATTCACCTGTGTCTAAGCTACACAACTAGTTGCTGTCTATATCTAGTGCAGAAATGCAGACACCTCTGCAGTGACAGTCACCCGACCTGTTGCAGGTGGGATGAACTCTGGAGATGTCTTTCTCCTCCTCAAAGGGAATGTAGACAAGTGGTTTAGACAGATATCTCACTTCTAGGTGGCTGAAATTATGTGAAAGTTGTATATGCTGTCTAGGCTTAAAGGTTGACAGGCATTTCCTTTAAATTTCCAAAAACCAATAAGTAGGACAAATGTAAGCAGTTAATTTCCCCTGTAAACAAATCTAAATCTAAAACTAACCAAATGTTTGGACATGGAGACTCAGTTACAAGCACAGATCTGCCCATATCTTTATCACTACATTTCATACCCCTTTGCTGTTTTCAGCTGTGACCAGAACAGTCTTAAACAGGTCTGCAAGTTTCCTTGCTCAGTGGGGAAATAAAGGAACCTGCAACTGCCATATGGCAGTGGGATTTTGGACCCCACTTGCCCTGCCCCACTGGAGAAGTTTGGTGAAGCTTCTCTGTGCCACACTGTCTCCAGCTGTAAAGTGTACTTACCTTCTTTGTGTTTTGTGGCTAGTGAGGGCAATGTAGAGCTAGGTATTAGCATCCCAGAACCCCTTTTTGAGCATCTCCAGTGTGCTACATTCATTTCCAGTATGCCCCATAGCATTTCCAGAGGGCCTTCTCAACTGGGTGATACAGACTCCTCTCTGAAGCTGCTCTGATTTCTGTGCATCAAAACCAACACAGCACAAAGACTGCAGGTTGCAGATGCCCTCTCCCACTGAAACATCCCACTGTCCTTCCCTGAGCAGTCATCCTTCCATTAACAGTGATGAGGGTTGAACAGAATGTCCTGGTGGAGGCAGCAAGCCTAGCAACTCTATTTGTAGGTAAATTGCTCCACTGGTGCACACTGTCACAGCTCTCTAGGAGTGCTTGTAACCCAGTGAGACAGGGCATAGCTGGGTGTCACTTAGCTGCTGCTGCCTTGCCTGTGACTTGGCTGTCTCCCCTCCCTTGTGCTAGGCAGAGCTCTGTGGGGCCACATTGTGGGTCTAGGCAGGGAGCTAGCTGAG
The DNA here is from genome assembly GCA_013397555.1 of Urocynchramus pylzowi. Lineage (NCBI taxonomy): Eukaryota > Metazoa > Chordata > Aves > Passeriformes > Fringillidae > Urocynchramus > Urocynchramus pylzowi. Next base: position 100,854 of record VZRH01004630.1, on the reverse strand, counting down.
CTGAAGTATTACTGTAATACAAAAAGGGAGGTAGAGAACAGGACTGATTAAATTTACATCCCTGTCAATGAGGAGCACTGTGGGCTGCAGCCCCAGCAGTTGTGTTCTAGGTCTTTGTTGTTTCCTAGTGCTGGCAAATTCTGACCACTGCCTCTGTTTTCAGCTCCTTTAGCTAGGCTGTGGTTTCATATAGATTTAATTTCCTTCTGCAGAAGATGTTTGAGATAAATTGCATCTACTTTTTCACAGACAAACTAAAGGGCAGACAGGGAATGCTCTTCTGAGTTTATCTGCACTGAATCTATTGTCCAGTTGTGGAGTATCATCAAGCAGTATGCACTTTGGGCCAAGGCAAGGTGAGAGGGTGGAGAAGGCTCCCCTAGTAGTCAGAGATAGTATGGGATTACCTTTCCTGCAGTGGTAGCAAGGGTCTGAACTCAGGAAGCTCTGCACTATTATGTTTCAAAAAGGGATTTCCTCCTGGCACTAGCTCTTGAGTGCTCTCCAGCTTATGGCCAAAGCTCTCTCACCTGTATCAGCTCACTGGTGGGGTGGGAGCAGAGGATTTGGGCTACTTGTGCCTTGTCCACCATATCCCCTTTGCAAGGGGTACTACCAGAAAGCTGATACCCCAATTTGTGACATAAATGTCACACCCCTGATGTCACTGCATTAAACACCACTGGCAGAAATACACCCATGTTGAAAGGACCATGGAAACAAACTCTTTGTGCACAAGTTGCTGGTAGACCTGGGTACATTCTCAGGAATGAAAATGCTCAATTTACATGGTACATTTCCCACAAACAACTTTAATTCATATTCATTCATGACCTGCTTGCACTATTTGATTGACTGCAGCTGGATAAAAAGGAAAATGTTTGCTAACTCCTTTTTAAACAAGTATGCAACAGTATCTCAGTTTTAACAGCAAGCGTATCTTCAAAGGGCATCTTTTTGTTACGCAAATTATAGATTTTCCCAATCTATAAAAGAGCACTTTCAGTTTTCTTCTGATTCTCTTTTACTTTTATGATAATCTGAACATTTATAAGACCAGACATCTTTTAGATGTTCAAAATAGAATAGTATTTTTGGACCGTGACATCAGTTTTTATGCCATTTCACTCTATTTTGAGCTACAATTAAAAGTTCTTTTTTAAACAAACTATATCTAATTTCTGCACTAAATCAAACCAGGCAACAAGAAATGTTTTTACTTTTAACTAGAATGTCATTAGAGTCAAGACATGCAAATACAATGTGGAATTGTAAGACATCTCTGCCAAAAAAAGAAAAAAAATCAACTGCAAAGTCTTTGTCTGCGTTAGAAGAGGGCTTTTATTTCTAAAGAAATCCTGGCAAACCCTCATGAAGAATCACTGCTTGCACCAAAATAAAGTGATTTCCCACTAGAGCTTGTTCCAGTTTTCTGAACAGAAGCAGCAATACCAAAAACAATTTTGCCATCCCAGCAGCATTTGCAAGCACAACTGTGTTTTTGAGAGCTGTGTATTATCGACTCCTCCTTGACATCATGATTTCATCAAAAATTTTGGACCCAGCTAATGCTCTGATTAGGAACATAAACCAAGAGAACTAGCACAGAAGTGGCATTCCCTTTTACACATGGAAACAGTATGCAGAAAATATGCAGCAAGTATTTTTTCCTTATAGAATAAGGAAAAAATTAAGTTTGTACATAGACCAATGCTCCAACTACATGCTGGGCCTAAATTCCATTGCAGTATACCTTTAAGGAGACACACACTGCATATATATGTATATATATATACACACACACACACATATATATACCTTTGCCATTTCTTAAACATAGCTTTGTTCTCTGAGAATAAAGCCCATGGCAAAATATAAAGTTTTTAAAAGCAACTTTTTTATAGATTTTCTAGACATAGAAATAATGTGTGACCAGTGGCTCTTGCTGCAACCAGCACTGCAGTTTTTACACCCAGCTGGCACAGAAAGGTTTAACTGCATTTAACTAAAGTCCTCAAGAAATTGTGCAGATTTTTTAGCCCCTGATGGCTCAGGACAGAATGCCTGCCCCTGAAGATGTATTGTCTTCAGAACGATGCTCAGCGTGCAAGAAGACTAAGTGTAAAATCCCTCTCCCATATAATAGTAAAGAACTGGAGCATTACCTGTGACCCAGGGGAAGGCTGTAGTATCTGAAACTTTGATGTCAGTGTTGATTAAAGTCTTTCTTTGAGCTAAATGAGAGGCATATGAGTGTACTTGGTTAGCTGTAGAAATAGGCAAATATTCAAAGCCTTAAACTATAGTCTTAGATCTCTACCTTTAATACTCTCATGGCTCATGGGGAGACTCACAAGGTCATTCAGCTCTCTCTTGCATTGCACTGGGTCTCCACAGCTCCTGCTGCAGGAAGATGTCTTTTCCCACATCTGTCATCATGCTCCATGGTGGGGCATGACCTGAGCTCAGACTTTGATGTCACTGATGATTATGAGCTATGAATTCCTCTCCTCCACCCACTGCCTCATGTTATTGTGATTTTTCTTTTGTTTCCAGCCTATCCTTTCTCATTCCTACCCTCCCATCCACCTCTCCAGCCCCTTCTCCTGTCACATTGCCTCAGAGAGGCATACAACTTCTGAAAGCTAAAATATGAGTAGTTATTTCAACTTTTGATAATTAGGAACATCTCTGCAGATGTTCAGGATGGGATGCTACACTGAGCTGAATGTGAGATACTGCTCCCCAGCCAGACTGTGAACATCCAAGTAGGAGAAAGTAAATCTCACTTTTTCTAATACGCCAAGGAAATTGCATCTCAGCTAACCCTAGGAAATCTCTCCCAGACACACACAAATTACCTTCTTTGTTTGACCTGTTTCCTATCTATTAAGCAGACTTACTGGGACTTCCCCCAGTTTCCTTTTGGTCTCTTTCATCTTTTCTTTTCTTTTTTTTTTTTTTTTCCTTTGGCTTCTATACTCCATTATAAATAAAAATTTCCTAATTATTTCTGATCTAACCCTTTAAGACTTTCACATGATGATGACACAGTAAGGAAATGAAAGAAGAAAGATGTATTTGTAAATTGATCTGGTCACCCTCAGGCTTTGAAGTGGGAAAAATTTAGGTCTAGGCAATCCATTTCTGATGTAAATGTTTCAGTCATATATCTGGAGCCCCCATTAGCAAAGGGGCAATCTGTCATAGGCTCTCCCTATATGAGATGCTTTGTGCCCTTGTTCTGTGAAGAAAGAAAGAGTTGTCAACACAGGAGGTGACTATTAAATTGGGAAACTGAAAACATCACTAATAATGTTCATTAACGGGAACAGAATTACTTTTTTTTTTTATTAACCTAGAAGAGAAACAGAGAGATTTGGTTTTATTGATATCTGCAAGATAAAAAGAAACAAAAAAGCCAGTCTCCAGATAAGCATATTTTTGTGCAATATGAAATGTGTAATTCCATGGAAACAAATACACAGATATAAACTAAAAATGCTTGAGGGCATCTTTAACTTATTAGCATAGGAAAAAGGGAAAGTAAATATAAATGTCACAGAAGATATAACCAAATTTAAGAGAGCGTGCATTGTGTTTAAATCTTATGGATAATGTGCTAAAGATTAGGTTGCCTACAAATAACACACGTTTTAAAGTAGTAACACACAAATTGGATGAAAAGAACCAAAACAAATTTATTAACATAATAAAATTACAATCATACTAATACAGACCTGTATCTGGTGCAATTTCTGCTCATGTGTTTAGGAGAGAATTAGTCAGAAAAATATTACATTAGTCCCACTTTTTTTAACTGCAAGCAAAACCCAAGGCTGCAGTTTTGTGTGAGAAGGCTTTAACCTCTGTAAAATCCCACTGGGCACATTAGACAGACAAAGTTTACTAGAACTGATGTCAGATTATAGAAATCACTATTCTAGCAGCTGCTATTCTTGCTGATGCACTACAGCAGCTTCTGTTTCATTGTTACTATCATATGACAGAGCTGAGGGAGCTTCCCCGTGGGAATTCTGCTGCAACCCCAAATATTAGCATAAACAGCTGAGTTTCTGCCAGCTTTCTGCCAGTGACCCTGCAAAGAGCTGCTGCCAGCTCACTGGAGCTTGGAAAGCAGTGCTGTCCTGCAGATGACTTGCTGGTCATTTGTCCTGGCCTTTGATAACCCTGGTGAAAGGTTGGAATAAAGGAAGCTAATAATTGCATCTTTTTCTCCAGATGTGATAGTGGAGCCTGTGGGCAGGCACATTGCTTTTATGTCCATTGCTCAAATTGATTTAAATTTTATAGTGTCTCTTTAATGAGAAGGGCCAGTGGCTGCTGCTAGTGATAAAGATGCATACATGGGAAGGTGGCAATACTTTGTTCATGGGAACCATGTAGGGTCTTCCCTCATTTTTCTAATAACTCCTGCACCAAAAAAGGCCGTGTTTTGAAAGGCTTTTCATAATTCCTAGAGAGAAAAAAGTGAGGAGGGACTCTTTCCAAAAGCCCTTCTTGGAGCTTCGGCTCTGGTAGATACATGTGATGCTGTTCAAGGCTGACCTCTGGCTCCCTGGGTCTTGTCAGCAAAGTTGAAAGCCCCAAGTCCAGGATAACACAGGAGAAAATCTTGGTTAGCTTCCAAATTCCTATATTTTCCTGACAATTAAGAGGTCATACATCTGGGGCAGCTTGATTCTGCAGCATCTAATTCATCCAGAAATATTCCTAAAGAAACTTAAAGTTACCTTTCTCCTCCACTTGTCTGGAAAAGGCACTGAACTTCTGATTCAAACATGTCCAGCACCATAATGTGCTGGGGGGGATCCTGCTGGCATTCACAGCTTCTTCAGGCACTACCTGTTGTATTTGGACTCAGATTGTAATTTAACTTTTCCTCTGCATATGTTGTATGTTTCCAGCAAACCTAGGAAACATAGAAAACCTAAGAAACCTAGAAACATAGGAAAATGTCATAATATGGTTTTGCAGAATGCTTTTTTCAGGCATCTCTAAAATATTAAGAGTTTCAATCAAAGAGAAGGGAAAGTGAAAAGATGGGGGGAAAGTGACATTACCAAAAAGTTCAAAATGCTTCTTGCAATTACCAGCAGTTTTCAACGTACCTAAGTGTTGCAGTATGAACTATGTCTTCAAGCAGTTCTTGAACCTTCACAATACAGATTTTCAGATATATTTGTTTATGACTGAGGCTTACTGCGTAATGCAAATAATGTAGCAATAGAGCAGGCGTGAAAAATACGATTAATGTCAAGCTCACAGATCTAGTCTCTCTGTGATACATCCTCAAAGCTCCTTTCGCCTCTGAGTTACACATTTGAAATCAGGAAGACATAGCCTAATTTTCATTATCTTTGGATGCTCACAAGTGTTTAATAAGAATGAAACTTATGCATGCATTTTCTCATAAAGATCAAATCTCGCTTGAGAAACCTGATAGTTTTTCTTTGTTGGCTCTTAATTCTTTTGATAAATTAGCAACTGAAAAAAAACATGGTAGGGGTAATTTAAATTAAAAACAGCAACAACATTTGATACAGTGCCTTGAAAAGCCTTGCTCTTAAAATTAATTTATAATAGCTTGGCCATAAAAATTGCTATGCAATTTGAAAAATGTGAGTCTTAAGCATAACCAAACTGGACATCTATAAAGTTTTCACAACCAGAAGGCCTTTCATCCTCCATGGGAAAAACTTTCCAAACACAGTAAATCTTTGTTCATAGAGCTGTGGTCCAGACATGAAAACTCAAGTCATCTTAGAAAATGTTATAGGCTCTGTAACTGTTCAAGACATACAGCCCAGTAAGGTTTCCTATATTATGAAATTCGGCCAGATCAATATTGCCTGACCCCTTGGGAATTCTAAGCTTGCCAGGATTCTGTTACTTGGAGTGTCTTCAGCTCCCTGGCAGACATGCAGCTTTTTTTCATTAATTTTCCATGCTGCTTCAAAATCCACTACACAGGATTTCTGTGCTTGATCCTGTTTTAATTGCATAGAATTATTTTTATACCATTTATGATTAGTATAAATAAATAACTTTTATGCATAGGGTGCCAAGTATTTAGACATGCTCCCCTCTATTCCAGTCTGCATGATGGAAGAGGAGCCCTAATTTTCAAAGGAAGAGCCTTTGCAGCAACCTCCTTTGAGGTATGTTAATGTTAAAGGTGCTTTAGATATGCAGGTATTATTAATCAATATTGTGTCACTGGACTGTTGAGCATTTTCTGGATTTCTAGAGCCTGTGGCAATAAGGCTCAGATGTTCTTCCAATAGCAAGTGTACCTTCAGACACATATATATTTGTGGTTAAATACACCTTATTATGAACATATATCAAATTAGATATGTCTTTTCAGGTGTCACTGTTTCGGACGGTGATACATTGCAGCACAGTAGTCACAGCTTCAGCAAATAAAAGGGATATTCCTCATCTTTGAAATGTTTTCAGAATTATTCAGTCCCTTCTGTAATGTAAATAAATAAGGCAAGAGGTTATATGGATTGTGAGCACTCCAGTCTGGTACAGGCTGTAGCAGGACAGAATTGCCAATGCCAGGTAAAGGCAAGGTGGCTTCTAACAGTGTTACAATGATTGATGTTAACTGTTTCCAATTAAAGAGGCTTTACCTAGAGAAGGCTAATTGCCTTGTCTTGGGAGGTGAGAAAACAAACTGTTTTCTTAAACAAGCATCCTCTTAGAAAAAAAAAAAAAAAAAAAAAGAGGAAAGGAAGCTGTCAGGAGGACAATACTTTTGCCCTTGTTTTGTAAGGCCCAGAGACCAAAAGGGTCAACTCTTCCTGAGTCTGGGGACTGACTTTTTGACCTCCAGAAGCAGCTCAGTTTTTCAAGCTTGTCTGAGAACCCATCGTTAAGATATATGACAAGTTTGGTGGGGCAGGTCATGAAGCTGCTTTCACCCCCTCTGCCCACCTGGAAACCTCACTATGAGCCAACTCAGGCTGCTTAGATTAGGGATGTTGCTCAGGAACATCTCAGGGAGTAGACATGTCTCAGGAAACGAGAGTTGGCCGTGACCAATGGATTTCCAAATGTGGACAGACATTTATTAGTACCCGTTTGAAGTTTGTTCAGCAGTGAGACCTCATGTGAAAAAAAGCCAGCCGTGAGAAAAGTTACCAATATGCTTTGTGCCTGTTTTATGAAGCCTAAGACTTGTTCTAATCGAGATTCCACAAATGTGCAGCCTTGGGTGCTTCCTATTTTGATTATCATTGATGCAAGGCTTGGAGGAGAGCTTTGCTGATGGACTTTTCTGTGGCTCTAGCATTTATGAGAAGGATCTCGTTGCACAGATGCCTCTGGGCTTGCCAGCTTGCAGTCACACACCAGCTGCATCTGCACCCAGGGCTGGCAGGACAGAACCAAATTCAGCTACAGAGGTCATTCAGCTGTCTGCTAGACTTTCAAATAGTCTCATTTGCTCTGGTGCAGTCCTGGCTGTGCTTCTGAGGCTGAGCCACCTCTATGGCTACAAGTAAGCAGCTCATGGGCTGAACCAGCATGTATGACAGCAGCCTGGCTGGAGGAGAAGCTTGTTTTGATGAGCAAGACAAAATCCAAAGACCCTTCTTCCCACAACATCTTTGGTGCTGTTAATTTGTAGGTCTTTCCAAGAACACCTTGATCATGCTCCACTGATTCTGGCTGATGGTCTTCAGCTCCATAATATGCAGCCTTTTTGATATGATGTGTGTTTGAATGACTTGAAAACACGGACAAGGAATGCATTGCTGCTTTGTTGCAGGTGACAAACATTCCTTGAAATGGCAAATTTCTCTAGACAGCATGGGGACAACAATTATCCATGGGAGATGCTCAATAATACCCTCACTAGACTTCAGCTATCAGACCCACAAATTTACCCACTGCTGATCAGTGGGTAAAGCCAATTCTGTGCTGAAAAACTTTCCATTGATACTTTAACTGCCATTTTCAAGCACTGAATGAGCACTTGACTGCACTGACTGTGCCTGAGCATATTTAGTACCTGAGATACACTTGAGAATACTACCTGAAAGACACTCATCCCTCTCATCCCAGCCAACACTTCAACCATTCTGGGAGTCTCCCTAAACCCCAGAATGCATCCTCATTCTAAGCTATCTCTTGCCTCATGTGTTTCCATGAAAATTTTCCATGTTTATGAATCCACATTTTCTCATGAGAAACTGTTTCATCAAAGCATTCCCTGTCAGCTGCAGTTTTCTTTCACTTCAAAGGCAAACACTGTGCCAAAGACCTGCATGCTGGGAAATTTCTAAGTCAGATGTCTCGTCTCAAATGTTAAAAGGAGTCATTCTTGGGGGGGGTTGTACACAGCACATAATACCCAGCATTAAGTATTGAGGTAAACCACATTAAACTAGAAAAGCATCAACAATATGTAAGATTTAGCACTGCCTGAACTGCGACCCAGAGCCATCTTTTTTTTCTTATCCTAAACTGTGGTGTTATCAAAGTGTTGACTGTCTAGAGTAGTGTTTAAACCTGTATACTTACAAAACTCCCTGTATTTGCTTGCAAATAAAGCAATGTGTGTGTGTGTGGTGGAGGTGGGGTGTTAGCTGTTGACATGCTGAATTGTTAGTGTGTTTATCTCAGTCTAGAAACCTGGACATGTCTTGTTCTAGACATTTGCCAACCTCCATGTCATGTTGGAAATAGAGGTCTGGCCCCTGGAGAGGCAAAGACAGCCATGTGCAATTTTCTACATTCTGTTGTAGGAAAATACACCTGCATCCTGATTTAGGAATGGCATTCCCCAGTTTAGTGTTCCCACTGACACACCCCAAACCATGCACTCTCACTCGCTCCCTTCTCCCTGCCTCCTGTGGTGGGATGAAAAGGCAAATTGGAGGCACAAAAGGTAAAGGTTTTGGGTTGAGAAAAGAAAAATTCACTGGAAACATCAATGAGATAAGAAAATAAAGAGTTACAGCAACAATACTAAAGAAAGCATGTACAAGAAATGAACGGTTCGCACGTGAGTTCTTACCAACAACTGACTGCTCCTTCCACCAGGCTACCCCATCCCCTGTGCCCAAAAAATGAGTGAGGTGGTACAGAATACTCCAGATCCTACCTATGCCCCCTACTGCAAAAATTAGCACTGTCCTGGCCAGAACTAGGACAACCTGCCAAGACAAGCAGGAAGAGAAGGTGAAAACACGCCACCATCAAAAAATAGTTTGTGAAAGTGAGGTACCCTCTCCAAATCATGACATTTGAGATTGTTCAGCTGTGTCTGCTCAAAGTCACTGCTTTGCTGCTAGGCAGCTGGAGAATGTGCCAGGGGAGTCAGGGCTTTGTGTCAAGTACCTTGGGGACATAATTACATAATTCATACATGGCTTATCTTCATAGAAAGTACTACCAAGAGAGTTCTTAATGATACTCTGACAGAAGTCAAGTAGGCTTTCCTCTTCCAGAGCAAGTTCATTATACATGCTGAGATAAGGATTTTTGTCCCTCACCATCATAGCTCCCATTTTATGACAGAAAAATACCTCTGGTTTCTCCAAGTAGTTGTCCAAGGCTTCCCTTAGCTTCAGGTGCTCAACCATTTTGTGTTCACAAGATTTTTTTTCAGCTCTTACAGCAAAAGCCTTACTTATTTATAAAGATGAAAGACCAGCTATATTTTGAGATTTATATATATATATATATTCTTTTGGTCAGTGTACCAGCCTAGTCTAAGCTCTCAGAAATACTACTAAGCCTTTTATCTTGAAGCCATTCTGCCTCTGGTAAAGCCTTTTGGGCCAGTGCGTGTTCAAATTTGTGCTACCTAAAATCTGATTAAATCACAGCTCCCTCTGTAGACTGTCATTCCAAGCATGGATCTAGATGATGTTGAACAGCATCTACAAAGATTAAACATTTTAAATCATCAGGTCTGGATAACCTGCACCTGTGATTTTTAAGACAGCTAACCAAGGAGCAATGATGGTGATTTTCAGCATACCGGAAAACTTCCAGCAGTGTCCAGAAGACTGGAAGAAAGTCAATGGCATGTCAGTATTTTAAGAACCTGTAGCAGGAAGCTTGGATATTACAATCATATCAGAACTATTTGGAAGCAAAACAAAATGTTGAGTTGTGAGCTTAGGGCTTGATTTTAAGGATAGAAAGAAAGCTGTTTCAAATCAAAATTGGTTTATGGAAAACAAACCTTGTCAAACTAAAATATATTTTTGTAATGAGACTGACCATTGCTGGAGACAAGTTATTAAAGTAAAGAGAGATGACATGGTACTACTACTTTTGCAGAAACTCTACATCATCAGAAATTTAATGTTTAGATTGAGACTGTAAAATTTAAAGAAATATTCAAATTGCTTAGCCAAAACCTATAGAAAGGGTTCCAAAAAGGCTGAACACTTCTGACAAAACCTTCTCTCCTCTGCTAATAATTTTGAAACAGGAAAAAGTAAGACCCATATTTCTCACCCATCCAAATGGATAAATGACACAAAAACTAATGATGGCAGGATAGTGATGGCTTTGATTGCTGCTGAGCAGCTCAAGTAATGCAAATATGCAAATACTGTTCCAACAAATGAGTAAAGGGCAGTGGCAGGTAAGTTCACCAATAAGCCTTTCTTTGGGATGTTTTTTCTCATATATTCTCTCTAAAACAGTCCATGGCATTATGCTCCAAAATAAATAAATACAAGTTAGTCGTCTGCTGCACACCAGCAGTATGCACCAGATGTTTGAGAGCTGTGAATACATTTAAAATGCCATTTTACAGTGTCTGATTATTAAACAGGATGAAAATTTTGGGCTCTATGCAGGAAGCTCCAATGACTATCTTATCTGTGAAGGATTCATTTAATTTGTGGCAGAATGGCTGCATTTCCCCACTGCCAGAGGAAGCAAAGGAAATTAGCATGAACACAGTCTCACTGAAGAGGATGGGTGAAAGCCTGTGTTCATGCATTCATAGAGATGTTGGGTTTACATTGATCCATACTCAGCAGACCTGTAAATTGAGAAAAGTGGATGGATTCTAGTTCATCCTGTGTGGACTTTCCCATGTTAAATGAAGTTGGTCTTATTGCATTTGTATTTAATTCACTGGTGGGTGTAGCAATCACCCCCTCAGTCTCAGCTGAGAGTTTTCACTAGCTGATACCTTTGTTTCCTGTTGTGGATGACTCCATGAAATACAACCACAGTCAAATGGACACAAAGGATCAAAGGTGCCTAAAAAGGCTCTGCTCCTTGACTGAGAGTTGCCACCATGAAGGTGGGAGATGTGGAATTTATTTTACTTTTCATGGGTCTGAGAAGCCCAGGTTTAGGGTGGCTACATCTTTAGTTCTCTAACCACTGCCTGCCACCCCCTAACACCAGCTAAAGGGTGCATGTCTGAAATCTACAAAGGTACTTGGGCACCTTATATCAGCTTCCCATGGGTGTCCCTGGAGACTGGAGATGGAGACAAAGCATTGTTTGCTGAGGATCTTTCCCTACATAAGAAAGTGGCCACTAACAGAGCTATACATCCAGGACATGTGTATTAATGAACTCTAGGAAGAGAGGCACAGCTTAATTTGGAGAGAGAGTGATTTTCCCAGGATCACTGAAAGGAATAAAATGATCTATTCTAGCCACGAGACTCCTCTGGTGGTCCCAGTAGTTCTGTATTGAGGTATAACCCAGGGCAGCTCAGGATGCATCTTCACTAGTGTTTCTCTTTGGATCAGGAGTTCTTTTCAACTGCATGTCCCAGCTTAGCATGCTTTGGGAAGCACTTTTGGAAAACACAAGCTGGGTTCTTCTGGAATTAACACAGACACTAAACCAGTGTCTGTGTTAAACCAGACACTGCAGATCAGGAGCACTGTTCCATCCACAAGAGGGATGGTACTACTACAGCTAATCTGAAGTGAAACCTTCACAAACCTGCATATCACAAGCATTGGGTCCTCTGCCCAAACTGATTTGCTTTGCAGTTCCCTCTTGCTGTGCTGCATGGCTGCTGCTGCAGATATACTCCCTGGCCAAACACCAGCTTAGGGTGTTCATCATGTCTGAATGCCTCTGGTTAAACAAAATGGCATTTTCTGTCTTCCAGCTGGAACTGAAAGAGAAGTATGCCCACACTACCAAAAAAAATTAACACACCCCCCTCCCCCTGCCAAAAAAAAAAAAAAAAAAAAAAAAAACAACAAAAAAAAACCTCAAGAAACCAAAACAAATCTATTTGGGACTAAAATATCCTCTTCAAATAAGTCTTGAAATAAAAGGAGGGAGATGGAGAGTAGAGTTGAAGAAGACAGTGATATAACACCACAAGGTGTTCCTCAGAGAAAAGTTTTGAGCCCCAACACATTGAGTGTGATCTGCAATGGGATTGTTTATTCCTGTCCCAAACCTTCAGTGTTTCTCTCAAAAGGGAATAATTTTCTAATGTGCCTGAGGAGCTGCATAAGCATGTGAAAGCATAACTTCCAAATCTTTTTCATCAGGAAAATGGAGTTTTACATAGATTTTTTTTTCAAAAGTGGCTGCTTAAAAAAAATGCCAACATTTTTTGGAAGGCTGTAAATTGGATAAAACTCATGAGATTTTCATTTTTCAGAAGTTTCCATGCTATGAACACTTTAGTGCTTAAAATCAGAAAGAAATTTTAACCAAAAAAAAAAAACCTAGCATGATTTTCTTTTTAGCCTCTGCATAAATCTTACTGGGAACAGGATCCATGTTAAAAGAAAACACAGAAGGTCTTCTCTAAAGTGCTACAGTTTACTACAACTGCCACAAAATAAATTTATGGATTTTTTTTTAAGAGGAAAAGAGGAATGTGTGAATTTAGATCCAGGGGTGAAACATAAATGGAGGAGAATTTTTATTTCACTTGTAAAGTAAAAAAAGGAGTGATTTTTAATGTACTTCATTTTAAAAAAATATATCTGTTGAAAAACAGAGAAAAGCTATGATATACTTCCAATGTGATAGAGGTAACTAAAACCTAGATGCATAAATAGAAGCAGAAATATTATCATGTTTAGAAAAAACAAGCTGGTGGAAACCTATAAAAATATTCACGTGACGTTTGCATTCAACTACATGTTATTAGTGAATAGATATGCAATAAAAATTCGGGTAAGAAGATGGCACTAAAAATCCAAAGCTATCATTTACTGACACTGCTGTCTACCTTTTTAGCAGCCAGGATTTTGTGCATGGACTGTTCCCTTGGCAGACAGAGGAATACTTTCTGTTGTGTTTTCTTTCTCGCCTGCTTGCTGCTTCCTGTCTGCATGTGATGACGAGATGTCATTTCAGCGTGGAGACAGCGTGGAGACATCTGACAGCAGCCACTGCACCAGCCCAGTCTGAGCTGCTCTCCCTGCCAGAACCAGGACACCTTGAAGATGAAAACATCCAACCTGCAGTCAGTCTAACATGGAAAAACGTTAGCCTAGATGCTGCAGGTGTGGGGAAGCACTGCACTCAGGAGAGGAGGGGGTGCCTGGCTGCCAGCTGATGTTGTCCCTGGGGCTGTGCCAATGCCATCAGCCACAGAAGGGCTGAGGTCTCCCCAGCTGTGAAGAGGAGTGAAAAATTCAGAGTGAGTTCTGGTGCCATGCATGCTGCCCCAGAGGGCTGGGATGGTCCCCTGCAGAAAGCAACATTTCTCTGTCTTTCAGACCACAGAGGTAATGACTTCCACAAGATTCCTTGTCCAGTGTCTATGGAAGTCAGTGACAAAGTGGCAGAGTGCCCACCCAAATGGGAAGCAGAGTGGCTGCATTGAAGGTCTAGAGCGAGGGCAGTGTTGTGATCCTGCACTTGGGTGTGCAGGCAGTGGGACATAGAGTGCAGACGTGCTGTGGAAGGAAGGAGCAGATTGTCCACAGGAAAAGAGAAGCTGGGGGGCCTGTAAAAATTCTTGCAGCCACCTCCTTGCCCACATGTCGTGCTCTCTGACTGCCACCAGTACTGCTGCTTGCTGTAGCCATCAGTAGTGGCACCTCAGCAAAATTAACTTGATAGCAGGTGATGAAAGTGAGCCATGTCCTTTTTGACATCAACTTGTAGTGGAACCTCCAGAGAGTCTAAGAATAAAGTCTGTCTTGCACTGGGCACCAGTGCTTGGAGAAAAGCTGAAAGGTCATTTATACCATTCTTCAGTGCTAAAACACTTACAGCTTTCCCTAAAGAATTTACCAGTGGAGTTTGTCCAAGTGCATTTTTAGGGATCCTTTGCCTCCTTCAGAAACATATTCTAATGCTTCATCACTGACAACAGTTTTCCTATTGCCTAACATAAATCACTTTTGTTTCTATTTGAGCCCTAAACTCTTGCTCTGTCCAGCTGGGAGGAGAGGAAGAGTTTGGTTTGCTCTGTCCTCTTCCTACCTACTTCTCACATATCTGAAGACTGTTATTACATCTCCCTTATGTCTTCCCTTGTTGAGGCAACTATGACAATAGCAATGTTGTTCAAGGTTTGTTATCAGTAGACACTGAAAGGAAAATCAATCAGATTGACAACCTGAGGGAAGTGAGCTCTTTGGCCTACTTGTAGCAATGAGGTTTCCTGGCTGACCAGGGTATTGCTGTGTGTACAGGGGAGGGAGGAGGGAATCGCTGCGGGCTGCACAAATTGGGAGAGCAAGTGAACACTGGTATGAATTCATCTTTACCTGTGGGGCATTTTTATGGAACTTTTCTATGGCAACTGAGGAGACAATTTTCAGAAGTACTTTTCCAGTAAATGTAAAAAGAAAGACAAAGCCAGCTTCAGTAAGCACTTAAAAGAGCTCCATCATTTTTGAAAGTCTTTCTCTACGTGATTTTATCAGAGACTCTAGAGTGGAGCCATGAGTCCTGCTCATGGGGATAGTACATGAAGGAAAGATATGGCAATGGAGACCATATCAAAATATCAAATTCCCCTCAATGAAGACATCAAAGCAGACTTAGTGTCACCCAGGCCAAGCTTCTGGTGGAGTGGAGATTCCCTGCATTTCATACATCACAGCACAGGCTCTGACACGGTCACCCCATTCTTTAAGAAGCAATTTTTCAATGTGAACAAGGTAAGCAGCACAAAGTAATTATTACATAGTTTTAGTTCACACACTCATCATTTGATGTTTAAAATAAAAGCTTAAGTGGAAGAGGGTCAGAATGCAACAAAATCCAGAATGACAAGTGCCAGGAAGGGCTACAGTATAATTAGTATTAGGTTGTATTTGATTCAATAGTTTTATTGCAAGACCATTGTTCAATAAAATGCTCAGACATTTTTACTGAATTAAAGCTTCAAAGTCTCACTCCAGTATTGGTTTTGTTTTTTAAGTCAATAATTTATGAATAAGGCACATGCTGCCATGTTAATCAATTCATTATTTCATGCAAATACCAGCAAATAGATTTAAATATGATTAATTGAATTATGTTAATACTAGCACAGATGCATACGCTTCCATTAACTTGAAATAAGGTATGATCTAGTATTTATGAAATAGCCTCTGGATACTTGGAAATTTTTAAAGAACACAAAGACAGTAAAATTCTGGGAACTGAGTGACAACTATACAGTGCACACGTGCAGCAGCTCCATTAACAAAACAACCAGCTTTTCAACTTAATTTTGGCTAAAACCAGTGTGTTTCTCAACTGTAATGCAAGATAAGAAGATGGCAGTTATTAATTTCAATGACTCATTAAATAATGGAGAACAAGTGCATAAAGCTTTAGCTCATCTCATAACCACCATAATCAATGTGCCCACAACTTGGAGGAACACTCTGTTGGCACTGACTGTCAAAATAAGCGACAGCTGAGAACTGGCTAAGTTTCTGATTAAAATAATCTGTCAAACAGAAGCAAATTAACCCTGTTGTAAAACTAATGCCATCACTTTGATGGGTAAAATTTGTTTACTGTATGAAATTCTGTGTTCAGTGCTGCAATAATATTCTGCAGAGCAATGCAAGGAGAGGTGTCACAGTCTTTCACTTTCCTGATGCTTTGAGGAATTGCAGGAGATGAGATTTTGTTTGCTTTTGCACACATACATACACTTGCACAAATAATCCAAGAAATCCTCACTGAATTTATTTCAAAGTTGCTTTTTATGGGTGCCATAACAGTGTTTGCATTCGTTTCATTGAAAAATACAAATATGCCAGAGTACAGCAAATTCTATTTGCAAAGCTTATGGCCTGCTGAAGCAATATGTTAGTATGATTTGTCACAACAATAGCCTAATTTGCCTGTTTTAGGAAGGAAAGCATAATCCTCTGGCAACATGCAAAATGTTTTATTTTCCCCATGAAAATTAAGGCTGTATATTGAAGAAGAAATGTATCCCTATTACCAGGGCTCTAAAAACAGACGTGTCAGATTTTTCCTCAGTTTCCCCTTTGACAAATTTTTCCTTAATCTTGCTGTATCTGTAAAATTGTGGTAGTGCTACTTTCTACTACCCTTTGTCTTGTGTTTAGACTGTAGCTCTGTAAGACAAGAGCTGTTTCTTTTTATGTGCAGTACTGCCAACTTAAGATGTTTTTCACATGTCTCATGATATTTGATGCTTTCCACAGCTCTTGTCATTATGTTAGAATCTCAGCATTCATTAAAAAAGAAAAGTTCCAGTCCTAATGGCTGTAGATAAAAGCTCAGATACAGGCTGTGCATATACAGTAATCCTCAAAGAGTAGAAAAGAAGAGGATAACAAACAGGAGTCCTAATTTTATAGCTCCTGGTAGATCAGTGATTGCTTGTCATTTTTTAGCTGATTATTTGCAATCCCTCAGTTTGGGGGTTGCTTCCTCAGCACACACAGCACAGAAAATGAGGCCATTCTCACCTTCTGGGGTTGATGGAACAACTGGACAGGTACCCCTGGTGGGGCCTCAGCCCTGCCTATGGAGATGTGAGGGAGCCCCTCCTTGTGGGGCAAAGGCTGCTGGAGTCAGTTTGGTCCTCACGTCTCTGTAGCACCTGAGAATAGGTAATGTTGGTCCTGTGTAACCTAGCACACCAAAAACATGTCACTGCTTTGCTGGTGCTGGGAACTCAAAGATAGCATCCTCTCAACATCACTTATTTTTCTTTATAGCAACTGTTTTTCTCTCAGTATGTGGGGTTTTATAATTTTTTGGGGTTTTTTTTGTTTGGTTTTGTTTTAGGTTTTTTTGGTTTTGTTTTTTGGGGTTTTCTTTGTGGTAAGATTTGGCACCGTAGTCACTGTTTGCAAGCACCTGCTTCTGCTGCTGTCCCTTCCTGACAAGTAAGTGAGTGTGTTCAGCTGATAGGAGACCTGTTTGTTCACCATCTGAAGTGAGTTTTGCCAAGACTCCCTTGCAATGTTGTTCTTGCAAGGGCAGCATCTCTTTTCTAACTGGTGATCTGACTTTGAGGTGGTGCCATTCCAGCTGTACAAAAAAATCCCACTTCTCTTCCTATGCTTAAAGTTTCAAGGGGCACTTCTCCAATATTGCTGTTTTTTGAGGAAATATACCCTAAAATGTGGTGGAAATCCAGGGAAAAAGGAAAACAAAGCAAGGAAAGGAAACTACATGCTCAGAGACAAGTATCTTTCATTACCTTCTGCACTGGTAACAAATGAGAAAAAAAAACCTGTTTTGCTTTCTCTTAGGTTTATACAGAGTATAGTAGCTTCCCCTGTGCCCAAATCATGTATGTGTAGGTACCATTTGGGCCCTTGCTCAGCTGTAGTCAGTATTATTCACTATGGATTTCTCTTGTGGTGAGTTCCTTTTCCCATTAGCACTTAATGACATTGCTTTTGGTAGGATGTGTGTGCTCTTTTCCTCTGCTACTTTATGGAGAGAGGCACTACAAATCCCAAGCAGTTGCAATACCTTTGAATTCTGTGGTTTTGGACTTCAGTGTGACACTAGACCATGGCCTGCTGAAGAGTGTAACTATTTCTGTGATTTCTGCTGCAGGAGAGTAACTTGATCTTTCCCTGCAAGTTTTATGGTAGATTTGCAGTGACACCACTACCCAGGAACATGCTTCTGTGACCCCAGTGCAGCACTTCCTCTCCATGCAGTACTCAACTGTGGAATCACATCTTTAACCTCGGTTTCCTTAAATTAACTTACACCTAAAAAGCTGTTTTAAAAAAGCATAACATCCTTTGAAAAAATGCACATCTTAAATGCAAAATACTGTTGATCTGGTTTGATTTCAAGCTGCATAAACTCCTTTTTGCCTTTCCCATATTGTCTGTTCCTTTTACCCCAATGCAAAATTTACATTACTGTCTTAATGGGTGATGGAAAAGTGTGTTGGATACAATGCACTAATAAATTAGATCATGGTATCTGATGACTTGTAGCTCATCAGTCCTTTTGCAGGAGAAGCAGAAACAGTGGAAGGAGCTTGCACACATCTCACAGTCATACTATTCACCAAGCAGATTACCTATAGAATGGCAATAACTATTTTAGGTTATTGAGCTGCAGGCACGAGGGTGAGCTGATGCCATGTATCTTTATATCTCCAGTACAGATGTGCTTGTTCCCTCTGGCCACCAGTTAAGGAACCCCTAAGAGTTGACCAGGAAAACTAGGGATTTTTAGGAGTAGTTAATAATTTCATTAATCATTAAAAGAAACATTGTATACATCTGCCTAAATATTTAAAAATATCATATACCCAAAGTGATTCTTTTTTTCCAAGAACAAGCTCAGCCATAGGTGTTTTCATTTTAGCTATCTACATCTGATCATGTAAAATCCATACCAGTGGACTCATTTCTGATCTGGAAGGTAGTCTAGACCCCATCTTTCCATATGGATGGAAAGGACCCAAGATGGGCCTGTCCATCCATAAGCTCATTTCAAAATGGCCTTCCCATCAAATTCATTATCATTAACTCATGCTTGGCATTGCTCCAGGTGGAAGGCATTATCACTTCTGTTCTGTCATTAATGTCCATATAATGGCTGGATAAATAAAAGATATTACAAAAGCCAGCAGCTATTCCTTTGAGATTTGTGCTTTGGACTGTGGCTGCTTAGGTTGTCATTTACTGAGATTTATGCTAAAGAAACTCAAGCTTATCTTTTTCATCAATGTTTTGCAACCTTCACCTTGTGTGCCGTTAACTACAAGTTACTGTTTTGTTTTTGCATTGGTACAGCAGCTAGGTCTGGCTTTCCCTTGACTTACACTAGGATTGGACTGGATTCCTGAAGCTTGTTCTAAATAACATTCATTGAAGTGATGCTGGACATTTTCCAAAGTTTAATAACGGTTTCCTCAAATTTTTAAAAACTGCAGCCTCCTGTGTCTTAAGAACATGGTAGCAAAACAGCAGGAGCAAGGGAGGATGATAACAGAGAATCTTCTCAAACATATTTGAGCAACCAAGTATCTTGCAGCTCCAGGGGCACTGCCATGGGATTTTAACAGGCACAGCATGCAGGCACTACATGTACGTGGTTTTAAACAATGTGAACACTCCCAAAGTAAGTGGGGCACTTGGTCAACCTCTGTGAACAGACAGCAGGACCCAGAGATATCCATACAAACAGCATCCTCATTGCTAGTGTCTTACAGTCAAGAACCTCCTCCTATTTCTTAGTCTAAGGACAGAATTCATCTCCAAAGTCCTCCACAACGGCAGGTTGAATGTCAGCACAACTTCCAAAACAACCAGCAGACCCTGATACTGCATCCTGTTCAGTTCTTCATGGTCTTGAAACCTGCCTAGGTACATGTGGTTTGATAGAGCATTCTGAGTAAAGGGATTCTGGTTCTTCCCATGAGTTTGCAATTCCCCTTGAGAAAGTTAAATGAAACCTGGTTGACTTCTACAGTTTCCCATAACAGGTATTTTTCAGTCATAAAAACAATCTCCTCTTGGGGTTACATTAGGACCCAAAGCCACAAAAACAGGTGAGGGACAAGATTGCTCAAAGCTAGATGGACAGGAGGTTTTTACTGGAGAAGGATGCTTGCAAGTGAAGCAGATGGATGTTTTTCTGGTGGAGCTACATGTCTAGCACAGTAGGAGCCAAAATAATCAAGGGATACTTGCAAAGGAGCCCCCAGACACTTGCTGTGCAATCAAAATAAAAGCATCAGGAGACATCACTGCACTGGCTGGAAGAAGAACTGGAGTAGCCATCACAGAAACTTTCTTCTGTTGTGTGATTCCTCCATGTACAGCTCCAGGGAACACCATATTCCATGGTGAGCTTCTTCTGAGGCTGGGTTCAGCTCTCAAGCCTCGGATTACCGGCGGGTGATGTGTGTGAAAGGATCTAAAACTCACTGATTGCACACTGTGTGCTTACACCTCATGTCATTCCTGATTCAATGGCTGGGCATGGAAAAACAAAACTTTCAGGGTAAAGAGACTGAGAAAAAAAGATCCTGGGTATTTGGGCAATCACAGGATGAAATCAATCAATCAATCAATCAATGTAATGCAGTTGGGAATATAAAGACATAATTGTGAGGTACATCACCTCGGTGTTGTAGTTGGGAGATGTGTGCATGCCATTGTAAAGGGACTGTGAGAATCCCATCTACTCTGTACAAGCTCATACTCAAAAAATGTGAATTCCAGCTGGAAGAAGGGCAAAAAAGGGTCATTAAAAAGAAAGGAGAAGTGGAGCTCTCATTTCACAAGAACAGGAAAAAAGAGCGTGGGTGGTTTAGATTAGAACACAGAGTTACAGTCGCTCTGTATATGTCTGTTAAATGGCTAATCACCAGGTAGTCATTAAAGAATTAAAAGTTATTTAAGTAAGATGACAACACTGGTACAAGGACAAATGAGAGGAAAGTGACAATGAATAATTTGGAATGGGAATTAAAAGTAAGTTCTCATCCTCCAATGCCCTATCTGATTGGAGTAAGGAAGCAAATTGGCTAAGGTTTTTAAAATGAGCTTGCTGTGACTAAGTGACAGTAGTCAGCTTCCCAGTGTATCCTGCACTTTCTTTTTAAAATAATACAGGCAAAAAGGAAATCTCAACATTTTCTTGACAAGACAGTCTTTGTCAATGATGGAATAACTAACCCAAAAGAGCAGGCTTGCTTATTTTCAGCATCAAGACAGGGACACATTTTTTACCTAAACCCCAAATTCTGGAGGGCTTTTTGGCTAAAAGACCATTGAAGAAAAACTTGAAGCCAGACAATTCTTTTCTGGCTTCTCATAGCTCATATTGGTCATTTGTAAAATGAAAAAAAAAAAAAAAAACCAACACAAAGAAATCAGTTGATGGCAGAAACACCCAGGGTACATGAAAGATTGTGCTGTGTTCAACAATCTTACTCTCTGGATGAAATCTTGGCTTCAGTGAAGTTAAGGTGAGTATCATCCTTGATTTCAAAGTTTTTTTCCCAGTGTTTTGACTTCTATGCATTCATGCTGTTGTTAGTCAACACATCTCAGAGAAAGAGGCAGAACCTGAAAGGATGGTCAAGGTGTATTTATGCTCTAAAAAATGTAAAACATTCCAAAGCAAAAATGATGGCATTAGAATGGAGCTCAAGAATTGTATTTTTAGCATCTAAAAAATTTCTCCATCTATCTGTGACACTGTAAATGTAATTTCCCTGTGACAGACTAAAACACTCACTGAGAAATGCTTTTTCTCATAGGTGTTTTTTTACTTTGTAGTTCTTCAATCTTCATTTATGACACTTCTCCTTCAAATGTTCTGGGTTTTGTTTATGCCTTTTACTTTCTCCTCTCCTCCATTTTTTTTCATGCAGCTGGATTGAGATGCCTCTGGAAAGATAAAACATAAAGAAAATCACCTAGAAATTCAGTTTGGATAGTTTAATGTTCTTTCTAGTTTTAAATTCTTTAGAGTTGAGCCTCCTTTTTAAAATACGTTTTTGATTCACTTACCTGAGATTATGCAAATCTCTGCTGAACTCAGAGCAGCAAGGGTTATTTCCCTGAATAAAATTAGCAGACACTTAATAAGACACATCTACATTTGTACAGCACATTTTATCTCACTGGATCCCAAAGCACTGCTAAAATGTAGTAGGATGTTGAAACTGAAAAACATTTTTGAGGTGTTAATTCTCCCTTTCTCACTAATGTATCCCGCTGACAATTGTGCAGTAATTCTTACTTTGGAACAGTGGAAATCAGAGATGAGCCAATCCATAACTTCTTCCAGTCATTTCCCAGAATTAATTCATCCTGGACCATTTATTACCTGATCATGAAAGCTTCATGCATGTTTTCTCCAAATGCCTTCTTCAATATACTCACAAAAACTTAGGATTAAAAAAATACCTGAAACAAGCTTTTTTTCAAAGCTGCCTTCATTTTGCATAGTGCTGGCAGGACATAACTGCCCACTCTGGGCTTCATTTGCCACTCCCCTAAAGTGTGTCCTTCAAAAGTCTTTATTTCCCATGTCTCTTAAGATTTTGAATGTGTCTGCCTAGAAGTTTTTATCTTTCCCCCTTATCTATCTTTTAACAATAGATGGGACCCTTATTATCGAGCCACTTTTTTGGTGGCTGTGCTTTTAGTGGTCTTCATGTGTTTAAAATTATTAACAAATACTACTTTTCTGCTTTTTGAGTTCAGCCTCTCTTGGACCACTCTGTTTGTTCTCCACTTTCATGAGCACAGGCTCGTCTGAAACTGCCCTCATCCTGTCCTGATAGTTGATATCCCTGTGATGTGTTTTTTCATACTTCAAAATGAGCTGTAGAGAGATGTGTTATGTCCAACACACAGCAGCACACCACCCTTACACACACACACACCCCCTACATCTGCTACTTTCATGTTTGATCCCAATTTATGGCTACTTTATGTATATAGTTGCATGATTATGATACAGTAAACTTTTAATATGATTCATAAATAAAGGCAACAGAAATGTCAGAAGCTGTTCAGCACTTCCCAACGGGGAGAAATACTTCCACCAAACTGAGAAGAAAACACTGCATCCTGAATAGCTATCACCATTTCTTGGCAAGATCTTGCTTTTGTTTTCTAACGCCTCACTTCAGACCTAGTGACAACACACAAATTTTTTAAGAATTTGTTCTTAAGTGCAACAACATTAGTCTGTGGCCTGAAAATAAATGATAATTTTGTATGATATCTAGAAAATTGGCCAGATTTTAAATCTGATTTTCAGATATTTCAAAGAAAAGGCTAAAATCTGTTGTGTCAGATATTCAGGTAAAAAGACTGAAGCTGAGTTATGGATGTACCTGTCTGGTTTCACTAGCATGGTTCTCACAGCTGTCCCTGCTTTTGGCTGTATTTGTGCATTAGGCTCAAAAATTCTGGCAGACAACAAAGCCTTCTGATAAAGATGTAGGTCTTGAGCCCCAGCCAAATGTCAGCAGGGGCCTTTTTATGGACGCCAGTAGGAAGTGGCTCATGCATGAAAACCTAAAATATATTACGCAGTAAACATGGAGCTTGGCTATTAGAAGCCCTGACAGAAAAATTACCCAATGGACTTTGTTCTGTGCATCAAATAATAGTTCTGGATGTGTGGCCTTTGTTGTTAGTATGCTCACAAGAGGCACCTAATTAGATTAGGAGGGCTTTGAATAAGACAGTGGCTGGCAGCCGGGAGAGCCCGGTGCAGACCAGTCGGCAGCGAGGAAAGGCAATGTCCCCTGCAGTCACCAAGACTACAAGGAGCTTTAGCAGCTGGAACACAAGACATGAAACTGTTCAGTGCAAAGTTTAGCACTGAGGTGAGTGCCTTGGGCAAAGGAGGCTGAATTCAGGCATTTGGAGATGCTCCCCTTTGGTACACTCAGTGAGGGCATCCAGTGGCACTAGGGCCACATGAGCAGGCAGTGGGCACGGAGCAGAAGAAGTCCATGCACCTGGGGCCACTGGATGGAAAATAAGAAGAAAGGAGAGCACATCAGAAAAGTTTAAAGCACTATTCATCATAAACAGCCTTCATGTTCAGTCATGAAATTAGGCAGCAGCTCTGAGATGAGAAACTAAAAATGCTGTTGCCATTTATACTCCATGAGAAAAATAAATACGCTGCTATTTGACTGCACCTAACATCAGCTCACACACGTCCAATTAATTAACATGGCAGCTAATTAACAGGACAGTTTTGATCTGCCATAGCAAAGCTTTGATATATAGTAGCTTGCTAAGTCATTTATTTCAGTAAAAATTAAAACAAAATACATTATACTGGTCCATTTGTAGATCTCCATATTACCCTTATGGCATCAGCATGACATCTGAATCTGGACAGAATTAATTTGAGATGACAAAAGGTAAATACAGGTTAATGTAATCAAGGACCAAAAAAATGGCCATTAAAGACTACCAGATAATCTGGGTCCCTGGTAAAGTGCAACTGGTCTCTCACGGACTCTTGTTTGCTGGTTTTGGTTATTTCTCTCTCAGAAATCAGAGCAAGACTGAACAAATGAACATCTAGGCCAAGAAGACATGTGGTGCTGTTCCTCCCTAAGCATGTAACTTGGGATCCTGTATGTTGAAGGAAATACTGCTAGAGTAGCCACAAGCCTTTGCTAGCCCAAGTTCCCACAGCCCTGCATGCTAGAGTGGCTAGAAAAGTAGGGAAAGGACTCCTTCTGATTGCACCCCCAGGACAAGTGTTTACTGCAGCTGTTAAAGTGCACATTCAGCAGTGAAGACCTGGTCTCCTACTCTGACACCCATTGGCACCCAAAAGAGAGAAGGAAATGCACATCACCATGGGATCTGTGAGCTATTAGAATTTAGAGANAAAAAAAAATAAAAGAAAAAAAAATTGGTTTAAGAATACTTCTGCCCTTTCAAGGGTTTCATGTTGCACCCGCCAGAAGCAGAAAACGGAAGCTCACCTTACATTTTAATCAGTCTTTCTCTCACTTAATTTTAATCTGACCCTGAGTAATACCCCCTAAGAAGATTCATTTAGAAGCAGATTACAGCATCTAATTTGCTAATGATGAGACACCATCCTCAGAATCACAATCTTCCGTTGGGACTTAGTGAATGCATCAGGAAATAAGATAAAAATGTCCTGAGCCCTCAGCATTGTCTTACAGCTGGAGTGCTTGTCCTCAATTCTTCCCAGCCCTGGCTCCAGTCCTGCCTCAGAGCTGTACCTGGCTGTACTGGACTGGACTACAGTAAACAAGCAGAAAAAGCCAGGGTAAGGGTATGTTTGGGTTGGAGACCTGCAGGGAGGAACAAGGCAGTGCCTGTAGCTCTGTGCTCCAAGACCAAGGGGCTCAGGTCTGCAGGCAAGTATGGATTGCAGCTGGCACTTACAGCTGGGAACTGTGTCATGAAGAGACATCAGACAGATGAGAGAGCTCACAGTTTACAGCCAGGGAAGGGACAGCTGGTTTTTCATCAGGATTTGTGATGGGCAGGATTTTCTGTGAAAAACAAAGAATCATGGGACACCCTTGAGGAGTACAACACAGGGGAGCCTGGACCACTTGCAATGGAAGAAGGAAGGGAAGAAAGGGACTCTGGAGTATTTTGCTCACGAAATGTGCTTATATAATACAGAAGCTCTCAGAAATAAAATAAAGTATCCTCTATATTCTCTGGTTATTAAATTGTTATTACAACCTGATTCTGCTTAAATTCACTGGAAGACTTCATAGTTTTTCATTTTCTAAAGGGTAATTTTGTGTAATGAAATGAATTCTCACAGCTGAAGAAATAGAAGACCTGAACGGAAAGAAATGCATTAAAGCCAAAAGTGCCATAGTATCTTCAACTTATATCCCAAGCAGAAATAGAAAATCTGTCAGAAAGGTCTCCAGACTGAGCAAGCTGAGTCAGCATCTCAGAAGTCACATGAAGAGTAGCAGAGAGCTCAGAAGTATTGCAAAAGCATTTGATCAGCAAAGAAATCTGTGTTCAATAAAAGGAGTATTGCCAAAAGTCGAGCTGAGTCAGACTTGCAAAGGATATTAAAAAACACAGCAAAAGATTTCCCAGATGCATGAAAGAAAGAGGAACATGTATGGAAGAAAACTGTTACAGTAAAAATCAAGGACTAGCTTCCCAAAATTGGCTTGAACACAATCTGTGCACCCATCCCACATGCAAAAACAGAAGGCCATCGAGAAGTGAGAGTGGCCTTCTCATCCAATTTTCATTACATTCATGAATGCTTAAATAGAAAAACTCCATATCCTGGGCACCACTGTATTCCATAGCTCCTAAGGTCAGGGAGACAATTTTAGGAGGAAACATAGTCTATAAACTGAGAAACAGGGGAAGAGCTGCTCCTCACACCTCCTCTCCAGGCTTTTGCTGCTCTGTCACCAGGCAGGCAGGAGGTGTTGTCAGCCCTACAGAAACAGGATCCTTTTCTACCTCAGTTTCCCTGGCCTCTCTCCTCCAGCTTCTTCTCCTCTAAAACACCTCTCACTCCAGCAGTGCTCCCTCCAGGATGGAATGCCAGAGGTACCTGTGTCATGCCTACTGCAGTATGGGGGGGTAGAGGGGCAGAAGAGATTTTGCAGCCTGCTCAGAGGGGTGGAAGAGTTTCTGCAGCCTGCTCTTCTTCATGGAGGACAGACAGACAAACTCAGCAGCCCTGCCCCTCTTTGATGCCCTTGCCAGTGGCCACCCCCAGTGTATCTCTAGGTGGTCAAGGGCAGAGTTTTCTGTAGGATCAGTGGGAAAACATATTTTTTGTCAAGAGTGGGGATAAGTCCAGCTGTGAAGAGGGCAACTCTCTAGGAAGTAGTATATCCTTTCTGTACCAAGATGACAAAACTCTTCTGCAGCCTCTTCTGCTTGGCAGGGAATTCTGGGTGGGATATGGAAGGAATGGTTGTTCAGGGTTGTCCAAGGAAGGAAGGAAGGAAGGAAGGAAGGAAGGAAGGAAGGAGAGGAGAGATCTGAGGCTATGTAGGAAGGATGGAGAGATGGCTCCTTAGCAACACTGATCCTTTTCTTTCGCACTCATGAAGAAGTCAGGAATCTCCTGTTGCTTCCCACTGGTGCTGCAGTGCAGTGGAGGGAGGGACAGCCCTCTGTGTCTGCTGTGCATCTCACCCATGCTCTGCTGCTGGCCTGGGGGCTGGGAATGGTGACAGCCTCTCACCACATGCAACAGCCTGCCCCACTACCGGACAGCCAGCTGGAATCTGTTGATTTAAGACATGCCTACGTGCCATTTTACCCCCCATAGCAGTATGGCATGGGGCAGAATAGGTGTTCTCTTGGGTGCAATGTTTGTTTGGAATGTGACAGAGAGAGCCCAGTTACAGTAAAGAGGTGATGTCTGGCAGGCAGCAGCATGTAAACTGCCCGTGGCTCTTGGTCCTTGTGGTGTCAGCTGTCACAGAAACTTGCAAAGACTTGCCTCCTAGAGGATGCCACCATGCTGTATATTCATATTTGCATAAGTGTTACAATACATTTGTAACAGAGTTTGTCCTTCCAGTTCCTTCTCACGTATCACTTCCTCCTCATGCTTTTGGTTCCTTTGAGGAACCAAAGTGACACAAAATAAATGGGAACAATCAGAGTTTTCATATTGAATTTTACTAGGCAAATATGGCCAGTGGAGATGCTAAAAGAAGTAAGAAAAGCTGCTCATTGGCAGAGACAGGTTCTCCAACAGCCTCTACCAGCAACTGAGTTGATGTGAAAGAGGAGAGGGGTTTTCAGATGGAACTTTGTACATTTCTGAATGCAATTTCATGATTGCAAGAAAACTAATCAAATGATTTAGGCATTTCTTTCTACTGTGTGTCCTGCATTGGGGTGTACACCACACCAAACAGAACCAGTATGATCAGCTGATTGTGCTAGTACTGCCTGCTGGGAATTTTCACTTTCTTTCAACAAGCCATGACGGCCACTTATTAGCCAGGGGGTCAGTGGATATTGTCTATTTCCTCAACTGTGCTTAACATGAGCTACACTTTGGTTTTTAACCATTTGGTTCAAGAAAATAGCAGTCCTACCAAAAAAAAGATGTTGCATAGACCTCTATGGAAATTATCACGTGGCCTGGAACTGTAGTGGATGTAGATAAGAAAACCTGGCTGACTGAAAATAAGTAGGACAGTTTCTAATGTGAGAGAAGGTGTGGTCTGTGGAATTTAACACATTAACAGGTATGGTGCAGCTGTTCATTAGTGCCATGAAAAATGTCTCGCAAAGTTATGGGGTTTTGCATTAATTTTATAGGTGGAACTACAAATGTTACAGAGTACAATTTTGCTAAGTAACAGAGGTTGTGCATGTGCAGTAACCCATTACTTGAACTGAAGGAGAAAAGGAAAAGGAAAATAAAAATGTATCTATTGACTTGCAAATAAAAATGACATTTCATATAATGAACTTCAGGACTACATTACTGGGAAAAGGAAAAAGGTATCTAAATATATCACACTTATATTTCACCAAAATAATAAATGTGGGTTGATATGGTATCTTTCATACTCAGGAAATTCCTCACATGATGACACATGGATGTCTGATCAGTTGATCTGTAGCAAATTTAGCTATTACACGTTCATCTTTGCTCACAGAGATATTTCAGTTTTGCAACCTAAGGAAGAATTACAAAGTTGGGGAACATATCAGATTTAAAAATCTGTCTGCTCATTTTTTACCAGAAGCCATGAGCTCTCCAGTATTAGTTTTGTGACTTTCTTTTAGAGGAAGAAATTCTCATCTATTGTCATCAATTGAGATGGACTTTGACTATCAAGAACTGAGTGGGATTTGCACGCAATAGATGACAGCTGATAGCCTTTTGTCTTAAGGGAAGGACATTCAAAAGGAAGTGCTAAAGAACTTCCAGGAAAATACAAGCACAATTTTGCATACTTATATTCAAATCGCTCTCTGAATTCACACAGCAACATTTAAAGTGGAAAGAATAGCTAGTCTGTAACCCAGCAGAGATATTAAAGCATGCAGTGTGCATTTCTGAAATAATCATAGGGTAACAAGAATCAGTTCTGATTACCTGACTTGGTGTCTTGTGGAACCTACCAGAGCAAACTACTAGGTGTTTTCAAGTAATTTTTAGTTTAAACTAGAGAATCCCTTTCAGAAAACAGGTAGTTTTGATTAAAAATGAAATTAAAAACCTTATGCTTGGTTTCACCAATCCTCTGACAAGTTTTCTGGTGATTAATGACTTTTGCCTTTAAAAATTTCCACATTTCAAGATTTACCAAGTAGACCACCAATTTCCTTCCACTAGATTTTATTAGCTATTTACCTACTAGTTTACATCCAAAAGCCACATTCAGCTTTTGCCAGTGCCAATTTTCCCAGTGGTCATGTATAAATTGCCAGAAGTTGCCTATAACCCTAGTTCACAGAAAAGGCCCAAAAAGAGTTTCTACAGAACCTCTCCTACCTTGTCTTTTAGATTTAATTGATCTGTAATTGACAGCAAGCAATGGAACTTTATTTGCACCAGTGGGTCAGTGAATCTCTATCTTCAAACCCCCACCCTGTTTTGGGTGAGAAATGTCCATCCACCTCTCCCCAGGAACCATGAGAAGAGGGTGACTGGAGCAGGCTTTGCTCAGCCTCCTCCTCCAAAAGGGCTGTGATTTGGTACAGAGGGATGTGCAGCCCCACGGAGAGGCTGCAGCCTC
This sequence comes from Urocynchramus pylzowi, assembly GCA_013397555.1. Lineage (NCBI taxonomy): Eukaryota > Metazoa > Chordata > Aves > Passeriformes > Fringillidae > Urocynchramus > Urocynchramus pylzowi. Next base: position 71,207 of record VZRH01004630.1, on the reverse strand, counting down.
TGGTGAGGAAGCTGGCTCAGGTCCTAACATCAAGGGTTCCCACAACTGCTCAGGGGTGTGTGTGCCAAGCCTTGCAGCTGCAGCTATCATTTCATATATATTGTGATGCTGAGGCAAGCACTGGGAGGTGGGTTAGCTCCTAGGTCCCCTTGGCAGTAGCCCTGGAGGTCCTCAGCAATCACTGAAGCACATGGCCAAGTGAAAAATTGCCAAGGCAGGTATCAAACACTAGGCACAGTAGCTTTAAAGAGCTCATGTGCTCTTTAAGCTTCTAAAGAGAGTCTGATAAAAGCCATCAGGAAATATATCTCCACCACTGTTCTTTTTTAAAAGCAGGAAGCAGCATGAACATTTCCAGGACCAATCTGTGATGTCTCTCTCTGTCTGCATGGTTACAGGTGGTGTAAATGGCCCTGACACCTTGCAAAGCTTCCAGCCCTCCTGCCTCTGAGGTGTGCAGATGGCAGACAAAACTCTTCACCTTAATGTAAAAACAGAAGAGGACTTGCTGTGGACTTAAAAAGGTGCCAACCACACTGGTAAAGCCTGAGTCACGTCATGATTTTTTTTGCTGTGGTTTGGATTTGTTTTTGACAGTAGGAGATGGATTGTTTTCTTTCAAATACCACATTATAAAAAAAAGTGAAGATATTAGGAAATGGGAAAATTAAGAGCTCCTGTGCAGCCTTCATCTGACTTCCTTTACACACATACTTTATTGCTTGGTCTCTTCAACACTTTATTTTAATCCCTTGGGGCCCACTTCATTCTCTAAAGATACTGTAAAGACGTATCATGAAGGAGACAGTGGTTTACAGGCAAATAGGACAGGTTTATAGTTGAGGCACTTGAATGTGGCCCCCGAGGACTGGGACTGAGTCTACAAAGGATTTAAGACTTGTGTGTACTCAGCTTGTCTGTCATCCTTGGACTCTGTGTTTGGGGCATCTCAGGGTTCACTCAGGGCCTAGCAGAACATCTCCAGGCCTCATGCTGGTGGCAGCAAGGACAACACAGGAGCATCCATCCTAGGCAGGATCTCCTGTTTTGCCAGGAGTGGGCACTTCAGGTTCCCTCTCTGCTGATTCACTGCTGCTGCAGTGAGATTGCACCTCAACATCTCCAGTTTCCCTGAGGCACATCCTGCCTATTAAATATAGGACCTTTTGGACCTAAGGCAAGGCTTTTAGGTCTAATAATTTTAATATTGGAAACAGAGATTTCAATCAGAGGTCAAACAGAGCACTTAGGAACATTCTCTCTGTACCATTTCATTGTGTGTCACCACAAAGTCCTCCAGTGTGTCCAGGCTGTGGAGATGGGCAGTAAGCATTCCCACAGCAATTCATCTGCTGTCCTCCCCTTTCCCTGCCTACCTCCTCTCATCTGAATCATTTATCCCCCTCCTTACTCTTATATCACACTATTTTGTCTTGTCACTCCTAATTTGCTCACACTGCAAGTGTAAATGCCTTAGACATTATCATCCCCTTTCACCAGTACCCCTCCCTAGGATAAGGAGACATAAAACACATTTTGAAACCACCATTAAGTTGTAATAGCATGTGGCATATAACTGGGAATCATATTAACTGGACAAGCCTTGTATTAATCTAAGGACCACGGAGTATTCTGAGTGAGACCCATGTGGACACAACCCAGGTGGAGCACCAAGGTGTTTTGCCCACACTGCCTGTCCCCTTTCTCCCTTCAAAGATTCTGACATCATATCTAGCACAGCAAACTGGGAATTGAGGTATTTTTTTTTCTTCAGGGAAAGGCACTGTAAAGTTGTATTCATTAGTATTCATTAATAGTTTGTCATGAGGAAATTAATAATTTCATATTCACTTCAGAGTCTGAAAGGTACACAGTAATTAAAAGGTGGAAAGTTTTGCATAAGTATCGACCTTCCAAAAACTGAATGCATTGTGGGTTTTACAGAAAAAATTATCCAATATCCTACAGACTGTGTCAAGATGCCTCCTTACAAGAAGCTATGTTGAGACTGCCTGAGGCTCCTTCTTTCAGTAATTTTCTGTTCTGTATTTGATTATACAACTGTACCATTCCTGTAATTTAGAGGTAGCATTGAATGGATGCTAAAACACTTACTTCCAAGAAAGGAACATTTAAAGAGATTCAGGTGCCTAAATATAAGAAGAGCTGTCTAATGTCATTTTAGATGCTCCAAGAAGCCCGTCTGGCTTGCAGCTGCTGCTCCAGCAGGGCACAAATCCTGCCATAAATCCTGTGTCAAAGCTGCCAACACATTATATGACTCCAGCAACTGCCACCATCTCCTAAAGCATTATGTTTAGGTACCTGCATTTCCCCATTTAAATTACATTTGAACACTGAAAACAAAGAGTCATCAGATAAACTCAGATCTAACTTCAGCCAGGATTTCCTAGCCACAGTGCGTGATTACTCTCATTTCTCTGCTTCAGTCCTTCCTGCTTAGTTTGGAGTTTCTTGTCTCTCGAGGTGTGCAGGCAATTTTGGTGAAATGGCTGACAAACCAGAAGTGGCTGCAGGAGCCCATTCTGAGGAAATGCTTGTCTGCATTCAGAAATCAGCAGAGGTGGCGTTTCCACTCAGCCCACTAATCCTCATGTAGCTGGACTTCAAGTTACAAGCATACAAGCACTGCCTCTTCTTACCCTGTTTGCTGGTTTATGCTGGTTTTGGGGTGGGGTTTTTGCCTGAAATTCATCCCTGAAGAGACATGACTTGCAGTTACAGAGATGGGTGAATGCTTCTGCAGTCTCAGGGCAGGAGCAGGAACAGGTAGAGGAAACAACAGGACTGTGGTAAGGTTACACAAATACCCACCATATTATTCCCATCAGTCAGATTCAGTTTGTGATGCTTTAACAGGGCACAAAGAAACATACATGGATCCTGCAGGGATATTGCAAGTTCAAAAGATAGATGTTACAAGATTTAAGGGCTCCTAATGAATGTCCTTAAACTTCTATGTGTGCTGCAATCTTTATTTGACCAGTATTTTCTGGTTGGAGAAATAACCTTTGACATGACTTCTTCAGCTTCTTTGCCAATAGAAACTCGGCTAAACAATTCTCCTGCCTAATTTCAGTGGAGTTGAGTACCTGGACATCTTTATGCATTTGACCTCCAAACCCTGTTTATGTTAGAAAATGTTTTATTTTGTTTTATAAGAGCAGTACACCTTCCTTGCTGTAAGTCAGCTTATGTTCCAAAAAAAGTCTTTCTATCAGTCCAGGTCATACTATTTTGCCAATTAAAATAAGCTGCACTAGCAGAAGAACTGCTTTAATGTGGACTTATATGTACTGTAGAGTTTTCAGCACTATTCCTAAGTTAGGATAGGATTTTTTTTTCACATTACTGACATCAGCTTGCAAGTGCAGTTTAGACCAAACAAGGTGAACTTTGCCCAGTCCAGTAAAATATTAGTACTGTAAGTATCAACAGGCATGGGAGAAATACAGCCAGAGCTGGCAGACATCAAAATGCCAGTGGGACAAGCTGAGCTATTCTGGATGCTCACCTGGAGATTTATTGATGCTACTCTGAGCATTGCTACCTTGTGAAAACCAGTTTTACTTAATGTGTCACTCCATTGATACTCCACAGGATCAACAAGAGACTGAGAGGAGAAACACCCCACATTTCCAACCATTTTGCAAAATATGGGTCAAATATATCTTAGAACAAGAAAATGTTCTGACATTTCACTGATTTAAAAATTTATTCCTCAGAAATATTCTTATATGCTTGAGTAACAAGCATGCTTTCTTTCTCCCAAGTCCTCTTGTCTTGGGAGACCTTGCATTTAGACCACAGGATTCTCAGATAGGGTTGATGTCTTAGGTTAGAATTTTTTCTGTTATATTTTCTTTTCTTTTCTTTTTGTGCAGAGTGACCTTTAAGTTTAACTGTTGATATTGCACCCCAGCATAAAGCAAACTGCAGACAAGAATATCAGTGTAAACATGACAGAGAGTCCTGCCATGTAGGAACTGTGATCTCCCCTTCCCTGTCTCAAAAGCTCAATGCATACCCCAGCACACATAGGCACCAAAGCTGAAAAAGAAAACGGTGCTCAGTTCCAGATAACATGCATCAAAAACCTTTTATTTGTGGTCACTGCAGTAATTATACACTTAACAGGGTAAGTTATAGTCTGGAAAGTTATGCTGGGAATGAAAAAAGCAGCAGCCCAAGGTCACAGAATATAGTGTTCAAAGAGACAGGTGTGAAACTTTAATATCTTTTTATTCCTTTGCTCTGTGATATGTTTTTGCACTGGCTGTAAAAGCTGTCTATTAAGACTTTAAAACCACATTACAGCCTTTTCCTTTGCCTGTCATTGTACTGTTGCTGCTGGAGCTGAGGAATTAAGGGAAGGACTTGGGAGCTCTAACATCCTCTTTCCTACACTGATGGCAAGAGGAGAAGTAGCTCTGCTCCTCTGGCTGCCTTCAAAGCAACTCGTGGGACCTCTAAGAAACTCATTCTGCTGTATGAAGCTTAGGTTATTCTGAGAAATGATACAAAAGATAATTTTTTTATGTCTGTGCATCAGATAGTGTTATTTGTATATCCCTTATCTGGCGGGTCTTTCACAGAACAGAAAAGGCAGCTGAAAAGAGACTTTAAAGAATGGAAAATACAGAGCCTCATAACATAACAGAAGGGTTCAAAAGGAGGTGAGAAGCTAACAAGCTTAAAATCTGTTTGTTTTAATCTCCCTACTGCTTTCATGACACAGATCTTTAAATAACAGTAGAATTGAGGACATTTTTTTCCAAGATAAGAGCCACGATTTGGTGATTCGCTGTAAACAGGGCAGAAACCATTGCACCAAGTTCAGGTGGAATCATCTTTCTTATTGAGTGATCTTGAACCTTATGTGTCCTAATCCAAACATTTACAGTATTTTACCAGAATTTCCTTATTGCACCACCTGTATCTCCTTTCTTTCAGGTCCTAAATTTCAAAGATCAGAGTTGGGTTTCATAAGAGAAGCTTTAAACATGTAGCCTCCAGGACATGCCCAACCACATGACAAAATAGAGCCCTGTTAACAGTGAGTGACCTCTCTTCTGAGAAGACAGACAGCAAAAAAGGGACAGATGTATTTCAGGGGCCAAATCTGTCCACACAGTCTTCTTTTTGCTTCAGTCATGCCTCACTAAAGGAGGACTTGAAGTCTGCTTTTTTTACAACGCCTCTCGAAGTGTATTTCTTGTATCATAATTCCTCTTTACCTCCACTGTAAGCTCTTGGGAACAAGAATCCTGTTAGATCATATGCTTGTACTGCATCCAGCTGAGGGCTAGCACAGTATTGCTATGGAAAAAAAATGTTGTGGAGTTAGAGGAAAAGATCACTGAAAGAGATATGGCAGGGGAGAAGTTCAGAAGAGCCTCTTTTTATACTAAGCACAAAGGGAAGCAAAGCTTACAGAATCTATGTTTGACCTTTATGGATAAGAAAAAAATCTGAGCTTGTTTGCATGAAGAATCAATGCTGATCAAGAGTAAACTGTCTGTTAGAAATTGAGGATTTGACCTCAATCTGACATGCCATGCAGAAATTTGCAACACTTACAGTCATTTGACTCTTATAACACACCATGCTGCATTCACACAATCAGCCCAGATAAGAGCAGTCTCCCCCATCTTGTTTCTTCCTTTTAATTCATTCCTTTCATCTTGTTTTTTGCAAACCTCTCTAGCACTCTTGCATATTCCACACTAAATGAGCTTCGAGCTTTAGTGAAATGGGAAAGAAAGCTGCAAGAAACTGGGACTGGCCTGAAGATCCTGTTTCAATTACACTCTTTTAGTCTTTCTAGGACTGAATGGAATATTCCTATGGCAATGTACTATTTAATCTGCATTAATTTCTTTAGTTACATGGTAACGGCTGATGCATTGTAGTAACCACTGACAAATAGACTTGGTTGCAGTAGGAAAATTGGATCTGTGGCAGGAGGAGAATAGTAATCTCAAATCCCAGGAATATGAAAGCCTAATTTCTGTCTATGCATTGACAGGATGAACCTGAGCTCAGATCAAAGGTATTTCTCTGAATAAGCCACTTTTGCAAGTGGCTTGCACAGAACTTGAGACAGAATAGAAGGAACCAGCTAAGAAAGGCTTCCAGAATCAAAAATTCCAGAATACCAAAGGTATTTTAAATAAAAAATAAAACTTCTGTCCCCAACAGGTCTTACATCACCCGCTCAAGTACAGAACTGTACTTCTTGAGCTGCTGCTCTCTGAATATCTTGTGTCCTTTTCTTCTGATAGTTACCATACAAAGAGGAGGAAAATTGAGAGGTAACTGAAATGGACCGTATGAAAATGTGAAACAAACAATATCTCCATTGTACTTGTGATTGCAAATGTTTCTCTTCATTTGGTTATTGCAACTGATTTTGAAAAAATATAATTGTATCATTGACGTATTATTTTTCATAGAAGTAAAGCACAGAATTTCCTTAAAGCCTCGGGAATCAGACCTCCCAGGTCCCACCAGACTAAACTAACATCATAAAGCATGCTTAAAGTAACACATTTTGGATTCTTTCTATTTGCCTTTTAGATCTGATCTCCTAGGTAAAATCTCTTCAAGTTTTACATTTTAAAAAAGCTGGAAATGTTATAGAATCTTTATTCCAAGAATGTTAAGTTTTAAGAAATGCATCAAAAATCATGAAACTTGAAATTAAAACATGAGACTTGGCAGCAGCGGTGAGCAGTAATTCGCTCTTCCAAGCACTTCCTCACCCTTTCAAATAGAAATTGCTAATCATGAGAAAAAATTCATAAACGCACATTTGTAAAGCACAGATCAAGCCAGCAACATATAATTACATTTAAACCAAATATAACCTTAATTTCACTCATCTATTTCCAGTTTCCCAGCACTGATCTGAAAACACATGCAGGGAACCAGCATAGCACTACAGCTCCTCATCTTGACCAATTCTGTGCGAGTTCAGCAGCAGAGACCGCCGAGATGATTGCATGCAAAGTGATCCAAGGCTATTGACTTCCTTTTCTGTAGATCTCTCCCATGTACTATGCAAAATTCAGCAGGCAGATATTGTAATCAGCACATTAGTCATGGAGCAGACACCTCCAATTTCCTTGTAGCTTCTCAAAGTCATATTCTGCTGCTCCTCTGAACGTTCTCAAGTATTTCAGTTGGCCTCTTACTGTGGGTATGAGGAACCAGGACAAAATGAACATTCTACAATACAATGGACAACTTCTGTTGATCCTCAACTGCACAGGGGTTTATTTTGACCCTCTGCCATCTGCATAAGAGGAGGAATTACAGGAGCCCCGCAAAGGTTGAAATTATTGTTTACAATTATTGTTTATCTTCTCATGGCCAGTGCAATTCAGCCAGTCCAATGGAAATCAGTCTTGCATTGGAAAGTCTGCCAAGTATCTCCTTGACTTGCTGGCCATGGGAAAACTCAGAGACCACCCACAACTTCCCCTGATGGGTTTTGTTCTGACAGAGCTTAGCTAAAACTGCAGTGTTCTTGCTACTGCATGATGCCAGCACAGCGTTCATTGGTGACTTCCACACCACATGCTGCTTCAATAATNATTGTTATTGTTATTGTTATTGTTATTGTTATTATAAGCCAGGAGAACAGCATGTTGGGAGAAGGAGGGTACAGCACCACAAGGTCTGGGCTGAGCCATCTGGGAATGTGGTAACCTCTCTTCCTGCCTTTTGGCATCAGCTGCTGATCCTTCCCACTGACATGGCAGAAAACTTCACCCCATCAGGTGCTTCTAGTACTCACCCAGGGGATATCATATAGTAATCAGACCTGCAGCCAGAGTTTTTAGGTGTCAGAAGTGAAATGTCATTCAGTGGTTGCCCCTACTTCTTACACAATTTCAATTGCTCTTTCCTTTATAGGCATACCCTCCAGATGTTTCTGCAGTGCTATTTCCCATGGTTTGGAGATGCTTTTCCTCATCTCTAGCTATGACCAATCCTGCCAAGGAGAAAAGAAGAACAGAACACTCCCCTCCTCTCTGCTTAAAGAAATATCCTGGGAAATGGTGCCATATGCCAGAATTGGAAGGATTTCCCTGGAGGATTCTGGGAGTGTGACTAAGCCCCTCAGGGTGTCTAGAAACACCTCAATTTTCTTTTGAATGTTGCAAAAGCTGCTGTACTTTGAGATCTGTGCTTGGGGTGTTGGGTAGTCTGGGGCTGGGGTGGTTGCCCCTGCTTTGAGAGTGATGCTGTGCCTCTGCCTTGGGGGCTTACAGGGGCAGGTGGGAGGGCCAGCAGCCCCCCAGGAGATCAGCTGACACCTGAGCAGCCACAATATGATCTGACTTTTCTCATTAACAGGAGAATAACATGCTCTGTTTAAATATTTCATTTGAAACTAATTGAATTATTTCAACATTCTTCTATGCAAAAGCAGAGACCTTAGGAAATATTTGTATAATAGCAACAAATGTCCCCATCGTGATTATTTATACAACAAAAAGATTTTTCCACTCGTTATTCTCCAGTCTAGAGTCCAATCCAAAACACTTCATTAAATTTTAAAGGGTACAGGTAGGGAACTTTTAAGACAAGCTGAAATACTTATCTTAAGTTTAGCCACACTGACCTGAAACTTTGAGCTTGACAAATCTGTCTGGAAATCTCTTATATTCAGACTTTTTTTTTAAGTCTAGAATTCTGATACTTCCTGGTGTGTTCTGAGCAAAATATCAAAAAAACCCACTTCTCTTCCCAAGAAGTGTACAAATGAGAAAATTGCCATGTGGGGACAGTGAAAGTGAACTTCTTCTGGGTACATTCTCATCAGAGGTTCAGATTTACTCCTGCATTTAGTTTTTTGCTATGATTTGCAGAAAATTGTCCTCAAGAAAAGTTGTCCTCAAAAATGATCAGATGTCATGTTAAAATGATGCACTGACATCTGTGTAAGCAAGTAAAACCCCCAAAAATGTGTGAGCTGTTTTCCAATGTGGATTTCACTGAGCTGTAATTACCCCAAAACACTTTAAATCCTGATAAAGACTTATGTATTTTCTTTTGACTTCTGCTCTGTTTTGATAGCATAGATGGCAAAATGTTTTACTGTAGATAAATGTAACTGTGGGTTTTTGACTTTACTAATAATCATGAGTCAATAGGTCTCATGATACCTACAGTAGCTTGCTAGATAAAGCAATATACAGATGCTAATGTCTGCAGAAAGATATAATAGTAGAAAGCTTAGCAATGCTGACTGTCCTTCAGTTCTGCATTGCTTAAGCTCATTGCAGGTCATTTTAAAGCTAAATCCAAGTCCAGTTACCAATATCTGCAATTTGTTCTGCATTCTCTGCCCCCCAAAAAAATCCTTTCTAAAATGTCCCATGCTACTTTCTAATCAGACCAAATATTGTCTGCTACTTTAGTCCTAGAGAGAAGCAGAAAAGGAGTGCAAAATTATGTTTTTAAAGCGTGTTGCCTTTTGATTGTCACTCTTCAGAGGCAAAGTGTTCACTCTGGAAATCTGCAAAATGGACTGCTAAAGAACTACAAATGTGCTTTGTTTTATGGATTACCGTGAACAGAATTATGTTTTAGTTCAGAGAGTTTGAAGGAAGCTAGGAGGAGGAGGTATGGGCTATTAAGCAAATCTAAGAAGCTTATACTACCTTTCATTTATTTAGGCATGGATGGGATTAGCTTCAGGCTGATTAAAGCAGACTATAGTGAAGGAGGCAATAGGAGTTAGTATGAGGTAGAGGAGGAGGTGCTGCAGATCCAGTCATGCTGCAGGAGAGCTGAGCTGTGGCAAAAGGCTTGTGCATTGATAATCCTGCAATATTGTGTGGAAACCTGGAGGTGGGGCTGAGGCACTTGGCACCGCTTGGGTTTGGGAATTGCAGCTGAGATGCTCTTCCATGGGGCCAGGAGACACCCAGGCTCACCTGGTGCATGAGCCAACTGTGCCTCAGGGAGCAATCTGAGATTCCTTGGTATTCCCTAAACAGTGTGAGGGTAGGGCCAGCAAGGCAGCAGAAGGCTGGAGAATTGGTGGCCTGCACCACCTTAAAATAACATACCCCTACAAAAACAGATGTGAAGGAGTTACTCAAATCTCTTCTCTGTAACTGGTTCCCAAGGCTGCCATCCTCCCACAGTGTAAGAATTTGCATATGGCCCATGTTTTTCCACAATAACCATCTCTCTAGTTATGATGGAAATCAGATACCCTGAAGCAAAGAGTACACGACTGCTGTTGTGGAGTTACAACTATTGTTACAGCTCAGGAAAAAAGCCTTCTCCACATTCAGTGGAGCAACTCCATTGCACTATGAGGGCAAGGTCTGATTGAAGTTTATAATTCAGCTTGTTCAGAAGAAGCAGCTTGATAGCTTTCTGATCTGCAGAGCCTGAGCAGGAATAGTCCCCATTCTGCTGGACCAAACTGTGGTTCAGCCAGGAAATTTAGCTGGAGTGCATGGCCAATCAAATCACATAAAATTATTAAGGAGGGAGAAAAGCAAGAAACTTTGATTCTGAGCTGACCAGAAAGAAAACCAGCTGGCTTTAAATGGAGATCTTTAATGAAATTTTAAATTATTTCCTGGAAAGTCCTTATGGTGGGTTCATTCCTGAAAACACTGTCATGTTGTTTATTTAAACTGCTCTATCTCAGCACTTGTTCAGACTGAAGTACTGGAAGCAAAGTGCCATGGTTTCCTATTTCCAGAGCTGTAAATTTATTTCCTTCTTAAAGAGATATAGTTGAAACATGTCAGACTTGAGAAATGTGACTGGCAGCTGAGCTGTTGCACGTTTTCTAGGAGCTCTGTTAGTGGCTGACAAAGAGAAGTCACCTGTGGGCCAGAGAAAGTGAGCAGAGGGCAACTGTCAGCAATTCCAGAAAGGAGATCCTTGGAAGGCCCCAAAGACAACCTTTTCTCTTGCAATTTCTTTGGGTTCTGCTTTCTACAGGCTTGCCTTTGTTAGGGCAGTAAAAGGGAGATAAGATTGGCTTAGATGCTTTTGCTTCTGTCTAGAAATCCAGGGGCATTTTCATTTTGAATGCCACACCTTGGTGCATTCCTGAGGAGCTTCAAAACCATCTCCTCCTGGCCACCACTTCTGGATGAGGAACAGTGGGTTTCTGTTGCTGATCCTGGTAAATCTCCAAGGGGAAACTCAGATCCCTTAACAAGCCAAGCATACCCAGTACAGTTTGTTCCTTTGCCTGCTCATCTTGGAAATATTTACCACTATCCTGCAGCTCAGATCCGAGCAAGACCCGCTGCTGTAGAAGAAGCTCCTCGGTGCTTCTGGCCGTGCTCATCGGTGTGTGAGCACCCACGGCCATCACAGCCCTGCCTCCCTGCCCGCTCGGCAGCACCCTTGCTTCTCGGCATGGAAACCCGGCGACATCTCCAGGGCAGGGTGGGTCCCGGGGGGGGACTGATCTGTTTCCCAAACACTAGATGGAGCTGGGTAATTGAGGTTGGTTTCCAGCTCCCGGCAGGCAGAGCTGGCTGGGGGTGGCAGTCATTCACTCTGCCACCCTCTAGAAGCTGGTTCCAGGGCTCAGTAATAGCGTTTGCTTTTACTTTTTCTTNTTTTTTTTTTTTTTTTTTTTTTTTTTTTTTTTTTTTTTTTTTTTTTTTTTTTTTTTTTTTTTTTTTTTTTTTTTTTTTTTTTTTTTTTTTTTTTTTTACGTGCCACAATAGCCTTATAGAGCAAGGCCAGCCTCATCCTGACATTACATGAAATAGGTCAGTATTTGGATAGACAAATTTTTATTGTGCGGTTTGCATTTAGGCTTAACAGTTAAAATAAATAGTTCTTTTCTTCCCTTGGGAGCTGATGAGCCAGACTCACTTCCCAATAACTGAAGACTTCTGTACTTTTTGACAAACACGGTTCTCCAATTAAGAACAGTAAATAGGATTATACAGTCTCAAAAGGCTCTTTATTGCCAGAAAGTTTGTATGTGGGAAGTGGGGGTCTCTCTTTAGCATTCATTGTAACTCTTTCAAAATACTAATGATTTTGTCACATCCAGAGTTCAGGGCTTTCAAAGGGAAAAGCTGCTTAAAGGCAGCCAGCCTTCTGATGGAAGAGGTCTGCATCCATACGATTAATTCTGTATAATATATGCAGAATTAGTATGTATATATTTAATCAAAGTGTCTAAGACGCAATCTTTGCTTTACGCCACGTGAAGAAATAAGTCATATTTATTTTTCTTTCAGGAGAGGTTTTTATTATGTGAGGTTGATATATGTACACATATTTGTCCTTAATTCAGTGTGGAATAAATGACACAGAAAAGGCCAAACAGTTTAACACATCAGGAACTCAGTGTTACAGCTGTCTTGCCAGTTGCTTTAAATATAATGCAAGCCCAGGGCAGAGGAGCTAGAAAATAGCCTGTTAGTAAAAGTTTGATCCAAAGCTCCATCAGTAAGTACCTGGGTGATACTGTCCAACATGAGGGCTTCCATCCTATATCACATTGCTGCAGATGTTCATATTATGTATACAATCATCTAATCTCTCTTGACTCTAGAACATCTGTGACATAGATTAATTATGCATTGTGTAAAGACAAAGCATGGTGATTTAATTAGTTTTCTGATTACTGATTTCCAGTTCCATTGGCTCCCTCTCTTGTCCTTGTAATATGAAACAGGATTTACCACTTTATTTTCCTTTTTTTTTCCCTTCCTCTATAATCCAGCTCTCTCACCAGGGCAGTTTTCCCTGTACTTTTCTCATTTTTTTCACTTCCCTATATCCCTTCCATTTCTGGTGTTTCTTTGAGATTAAGTGTCTAGAAATGTAAATATTAATCTAGGTGGAGGGAATGCCATCTGTTTCCAGTTTGGTATCCTTGGGTTTTTTGCATTCCAGATGCAGAATGATGAAATGAACTGCAATATGCAGAGAATACAGTTATGATGATATTGTAAGGCAGACAAATGATGCCCTGGACTTGCTACAGTGTAATTTATACTGATGTAGGTTACATTTATGTCCTTTTTATTGGTCTCAAATATATCCTATTCTTCTCATGGTTTCTTTTTTTTTTTTTTTTTTTCCTTAGACACTCCTTTAAAAGCTCGAGTAGTATCTGCAATTTTGTCACTTAGCCAAAGTTTTGCAAGATTTCTTTTTTTCCTGAGTTCTGTTTTTCTCCAGGGACAGGTACACCTCTTAGAGCCTGTTACTAGCTGATTTTGCAGCCTCCCACACTTCTAATTTACAGCCAAATTTGAACTGCTTTCTTCTGCCTGTGATGTGCCTCAGGTCTGCTGGGCACTGAGATGGCATGGTAATTCCTATCTTTTCCTTACAGCTTGGTGCTGAGCTTGCTCATCTTCCCTCCTGCTCCCAGTTTCTCCTCTCAAATTGTTCTGGGGACCATCACTCTCATCAAATGATGAGAAATAAAAAGTGAAAAAATAGGACTTAAAATAAGAATTTTAAATCACATTGCCGTTTAATTTTTGGTGTGTATGTACTGCTCTTTGCATTCTCTGCCCTTTTGCACAAACAGGGAGGGGTCTGATGAAAGATGCTCAGGTCTAAGCACTTTCATAGCTCATCTCATATGTGGGAATGTGCAGATTTAGAGCACCAAAGAAAGAATTTTCACATGCTTTAAAGGAGATTATCTTTTCATTTTTACTGTAATTCCCCAACTTGCTTGCACTTGAAACATGCCCTGTTTCTTACATAAAGAGGAAGCCAACCAGCCAGGGTAGGAGAGTGGAGCTGGGTGTGGAGTAAGGCACACTGCAGCTGCAGTTGTTGGAAATAGTCTTTTAACGTCCTGGCTTGATGCCCCTGCTTTCTTGGTGCCCAAGGCAGTTTCACACATTTCCTAGCAATCCATCTGTGAACGACAGAAATGCAGCAACAATGCTCAATGCACAAGCATCACTGAAGACAGAGGAAGAGCCTTTGCTCTCAATGGCTGAGCCCAGTAAAACACTGAGAAATTCATTCAGTTCAGTTGACACATGCTGCAGAGCAAAAGGATGTTCAGGAAAAAAAGCTTTACAACACACTATAAAACACACATCTGCAAGTGACTGTAATTGCTAAGGTACCTCCTCCCCAACACAGATATATAGAATATTAATATTTTGGTGGCGAGTGTCTGCAGGACAGGCTTTTGTTAATAGGTAACTGGTGGGATTATAAAATTACAAAATTGCATTCTGACACCATGAAAAGCCACTGATACTCTCTTGGAAGGTGAATTTTCAATAAAAATGTCCTCAGAGACTTTCAAGTAGAGTATTTCATTTTTACCTGAAGTGTGTGTGGTAAAATATTATTACTCTCAGGAAAATAGGATCTTCCTATTTTAAGTAAATAAAAAATATAGCTGGTTTGCTTAGCATGCAACACTATATATATCCTTTTCATCTCTAATTAGTTCCTTTAATGCCTTTCATTTTTGTGAAGTGTCGTCTGTAGACCAGGATGCTTACTTAAGCTGGGGGGTTCTCATGGAAGCAGGAGTTAGATTTACCTGTACAGGAATGTTTTGAAGCTACATGTGTAGGCCATCTATACATGAAGGCCAGCCATTGCTTTTTTTCTGCATAAGTCTGGCCTTTTCAAGCTCTGCCTCAAAAGGCACTCAAGGTACACCTCTCTTTTCAGTGGTACTATTTATCCAGCACGTGGTGCGTTCTAGAGGATGCCCATTGGGGCTAAGATCCTGTGCAGGACCTCAATGCTTACATTGAGTGTTTTTGCCACGTGCAACATGACACAACATCCAAAATCCTTTGGCTTCTGCTCACAAAGGGAAAGCTTGGCCAGGAGGTGAATGCTGCATCAAGCACCAGAGCTGTTACCATGCACAGTTTCATGGTAGATCATGCCCTATGGTGTAACCCTGCAAAGAGGTGTAGCTCAGAAAGGAGAGGACACACAGCTGCTAGTAACCAGCCTCCCCAGCCCTGCTGAGCCCTGCAAGGCCCTGGCCTCCCACCCTTTGAGGGGTCTGGCTCCCCAGGCTCTGCAAGGACCTGGTGCATTTCCTACCCAGGGGCACAGGAGGGAGTTTCTGATTGAGCAAAGGGACACCCTGCTGCAGAGATGGGGGCACCACCAGCTCTTCTTGGATCACTCTGCTGACTACACCAGGTTAAGCAGAACCTGCTGTGGGAAGAGTACACACAGTTAGACAGAAGGCAGAGAAGCAGCCCAGCAACCCAAAAGCAGGAGTGTTTGCCACAAATCCCAGTGCTAGTTTCTGGAACTAAAAAAAAAAACAAAACAAAACAAAACCTTTTTGTCTGAAATAAGACTGCTGCAATACACTTCTAGGCTGAGTGGAAGTGAACATAAAGTGTTCACAAAGAACTCCAAGAGTGTACACTCACCCTTGCTACTTTTTCAAATCTGAGCAATGTTAACAAAGAGGTATATCAGAACACTGTCATTGTCAGGACAAGCACCCAAAATTCACAAATGTTTAATTTGTTTTAATTTACACAAAAGCTGAGCTGTAAAGATCATCTTCTGACAAGCCAGAGGTTTTGTGCTGAAAGAGTGCAGCCAGTGTGGACAAAGGCTCTTATTGCAGTGTCCAGTGTGAAAACGTGACCGAGACTTCCTGGCCACAAGTGAGAGGTGGCATTATTATTGGTGCATAGAATGCATTTTAATATTGCTCCCCATCAAAGGGCCTTGGCTAGATATTTGCTACTTGACCATGAAGATTCAGGAATGAGCAGAACATGCAAGATTATTAACTCCAGTGAACCCTGAAATGAGAAGATATTACCTAGTTTACAACCTCTGAGATGGTAGCATGGCTTTCCCTTATAACACTTTCCCTTTCCTTTTGAATTTCTCTTGCTTTTTCCTTTTTGCCCGCTAAAACTTTTCTCATTTTAGTAATATCACTGTGCCAGTAATTAACATTGTACTTGACAAAGGTGTTTCCTTATCGATGTGGAATTATTGATTTTAAATGTCTGCATTCATATTTTTGTACTTGCCACAATAGGATGCTTTGAAGCAGAAATAATAAAGTCATTCACATTAACACCTGGACTTCCTGAAATGTCTGTTTGTCTCCCAGTTCAAAACCACTGCTTTCTGGGGAGAGGAAAATGAACTTTTTTTTATTTCTCATTTGTGTTTTTAATGGACTAGAAAACCCAATGGATTTATTGTAATTACAGTGCATTTAGTTTCACAAAATTAATGCTAATGCTACAAAGGATAAAGTTAATTTAAATTAGAGATGTATGACTGGGCTTTTTATGCATTTCAGACCAAGAGTGTATGCAGGTACAGAGTCTCATCAGAACTGCTAAAACACTTTAAATTCTGAGTTAATTTGATTGTGAGGAGAAATATTGGACTATAATGCACTGTACAGATTCCCTGAGCCGGGCTGTGTGTACCTGAGTGTGTTGCTGGCTATCTTTACCAAAAGATTTGACAATGAAGTCAGAGAAGGATGCCAAACTAGCAGCTAACACTGTCATTAACTTGTGCATTTGCTGTGATTTCTTCATTGACAAACATGTTTGTTAGAACACATATCAGGCAGTGTCATCCTAGGAAGGAAGCAAGAACAAGGAAATTAAGACAGTTTGCTTGACATGCAAATTATCATCTCAACTCCAACCAGCTTGTGAAAAAGATACACTTTACAAGAGTGACACACACAAGAGAATACACATCAGCCTCATTTTATTTTCAGGAAACTGCTGTTCCATTTTTTCACAGTATTTAAGGTAAACCCCCTCCTTTCCTAAGTATATTATTCTGGATTCCCTTTAGAGAGAGAAGCTGTTCGCTCTGGCTGCAAGTTTCCATCTTATTCACCTTTCTTCTCTCAGGCTGTAATTGAATCTGTGAGGCATGCTTCTCATGGATCCCTAATCCGGTGTCATGGAAACTTTGGAGTCAGCCAGAAGGAAAGCGATTCAGAGGCTGGCAATCATTAAATAGTGCACAGGATATTTTCTGAAAACAAAGGCTTCCAAATTTTAGACTTCCATGAAGACAGAGAAAAAAGTCTCCTTTGAGCAACACCCAGCACATGCACAAGCTCATATACTGACATCTTTCCTTAGAGCATTGCAATAATGGAGACCTGGACCAAAGCTACCAGCACTGGTAAAAGGCTTCTCATGAACTGAATTTTTCTAATACCTAACACTTAAGCAACTTAAAAAGTATTCAGGCCTAACAAGAATGGTCTGAAAAAATATTAGTTTGGGGCTAAACTCTTCCTTACTGAAAAATAAAAATAAAAATTAAAATAAAAAGCAAATCAAAGAAGCCTAGAAGTTGAATTTTTAAGGTAAATCTATATCTTTTATGAACTGGAGCTGTAATAAAAATGCTGCACACATGTATAAAAGCTGTTGTTTCACAAAGAAAATGATTTGATTAGCATTAATGCAATAGATGAGACTACAGCAGAAGAAAAGAGTCACAAATCAATGGCTATGCTTCTCAACAAATTGAATCTTCCATAGCAGCACTTTTTGTACATACATATATTAGGCATAGAGACTTCAAGAAGTGAAACAGAACACAGAGAAGAAAAACTCCTATATCTCTGCACTATGATCTTAGTATTACATTGCTACAACTGAAGTGATCAAATAAGGCAGAGAACTCGTCCTCTCAAGAGTAAGAATAAATAACACCCATTGCAAGTGTGACATTATTACAAAAGAAATAGATTTTGTTATGAAAAAAGTACACTGAAAGTTAGGATATCAAAGCTAGACTGATCTGCACTGAATAAAGTGTCTATTAAAGGCCTTTTCTAGCTAACAAAAAGTATTCCCAGTTCTCTGTTCTGGAGACAGCTGGGCCCAGCAGCACAACTCAGAAATACATCCTAATGCAGCATTTCAACTGCTGGAACTACAGCAACTTAGTAAAAAATTTTCAGCCATCTCACAATGAGGTAACAGGGTGTGAGGAACCCAGATTTACTCTGGAAATGGCCTCATCTTCACCTATTTCCAACACACTGGCCAACTGAAATGGCACCATTGCCTAATAGCTGAGGAACAAAAGGGCAAAAGCAAATTTTTGTTTTTCTCACTGTGCCTTAAACAAAAATTTTGCATTTAATAACTACAAAGACATTGCAAAACAATGGGAATCAAATCTGAATAGTTTGGTAGTGCTAATACAGTCTACTGGATAGCCTATATCTACTCCTGTGGTTCTGGTTTTTAAAAAGCCTCATTTTGTTTGTGAGTAAAATGAAAAGGCCAGTTATTCAAACTAGCATTGCACAAGTGGTCTCATGAAAATAGGGGTGAGCAAAAGCTCATGAGCAAAAGCTTCCCTGATAATGAGAGCCAGCCCTCCTGAACAAGGGCAATGCTCCCAGCTGGAGTGGGGGGCACTTTGAGGATTTGGAGAGCATCCCTAGATCTAAGAGCTCACTCTTTATGCCATTCAAATTGCCATCACTACCTGTGGCCACATTTTTTTTATCTGATCCTTCCCTCAGTGACTTTAGTGCGAGTTTTAACCACATCACAGAGGAAGTGCCAGGCTTTATGTGATGTTTTTTGGAGTAGATACCACTTTAAAACTCCAGCTCCCATTTGGATACTTCCATTTACAGTGTTTACTCCTCTTGGTGATGATTTGACCCAAGTCCACCACAAGTGAAAAACACTGGCACTGATGGGGTTTTTCTCACTTGTAATTCTTTGAAAGGAATGAGGCATGCTTTTTGGGCTGCCCTGATGGTAGCATCTGATTTGCTTTTGGGATTTTAAGCACTGAGGTATAATTTTCACAGCCAGTATTTATGACCTGGTGTGATTGATATAAGTAACCATCAATCATCTGGTGGTACCCACATATCAAGCACTGAAGGACATAAATGGAATTAACTCCCTAATACTTAATTGTGGACATAACATTTTTGCCTGCAACTTGTTTACCTGCAAATACTGTGCAGGAGGTATATTCTAGACTTGAAGATCTGGCCTTCAGGTTTTTGTCTTCTTGTTGTTGTTGTTTCTTTTCCTTCTCTCAGCTTGTATTTCTGCTTTTTTCTGTTCATGTTCAGTAGTCTTTTCATAAGAGCAAAACTGACTTTTCAATCTTTGCTCAAGTTAGTAATTTCTATGCAGGGTCCCATTATTTAAGTATTACTCACAGGCTGGAGACCTTGCTGGTTTGGACTCCTTTCAACTGAAGAGAAGGTACCAGACAGCAGTAATCTATTTTCCAGCACATGGCAAACACCAAACACTGTGAGGAAGAATGTGTTTACTTTGGAAAGCAACTAAATGAAATGAATAGGCAGGAGGCATCCATGAGACAACAGCAGGTGAATGTTGTTTTCTTCTCCCCTCTTTCAAAACAAAAGAATGATGTCCAGGAGAAACAAAATCATGATGCCAAATGGTGTCTCAGGAAGCTGTACTTGCCTGATGCTGTGGTCAGCACAAAGGATGACCTGCTATAGCAATGGCCTAAGTTTTCCCACTGATGTTTTATTAAAAGCATTCATATAAAAGAAGAAAAATACCTGTAGCAAAATATTTTATAAAATAAGGGTTTCACTCTCTTACTTACACTATTAAACATACTATCTTTTTTTATAAGAAAGACACAGTAGCATGCTTTTTATTTTTGACATGTATAAAATGTAAATATTTTAACCAAATTGACACAGCTGCATGGCAGAGATATGCTTGGTGTGGTTACCTTGCTTGTCAGTGGATTCACAGCTTCTTTTTAATTTGTTTTCTGCTGTGGCACCACGCACATCCTCTCTCATTTCCCTGGCAAGCAAAACAGAGCTCTCAGGGCTCTTAGGGATGGTCCCAGTTCCATGGAACCTGGGCTGACTTTCCTGTCCACGTGTGCTGGCTGAAAGTTGTTCTGATAACATTGCTGGGGAGAGTTTCTGCCAGAACAATGTGCCCCTATCACTGCATTTAAAAGTAATTGGAGCTGCCAAGGGAAGCCTCTGCAACATGCAAGCTAAAGCATACTTTATTTAATATATTTTCTTTACTCTTCCTGGTCAAAACTGAGTTACAGATGCTGAAAAGTCTGTGTCCATTCCTGCAATCCATCCACAAACAAAACTAACCATTCACTGGTGAGGAATTATTCAGTGCAAATAAATTGAGTGCGTGCAACAAATTCCAGCTTAAACAAAATAATAGCTTGCAAACTGATTCCCTGCTTTTCTTGAAGACATTCTGGCACATAAGGATTTTCTAGGCACAGCATCTTGGCTGGCAGGCAGCTAAGCCACAGACCCCTTCCAACACCCACCAACTCTGCCAAGCTACCAGCACCTCAGCTCCTGGTGCCTGGAGTGTGAGAGCTGCAAATGGCAAACTGCAGTCACAGCCATGAACCTTCAGCACTGCAAGTGCAAAAGACTGGGGGGCTCTACAGTGCCCCACACCCAAGGTCAAACTGAAGGGGCTGTCCTAATTTTCACCTCTGCCCATGGAAAATAGTCACAAATTGGCTCATCTTCTACTTGATTAGCTGATCTGCTTCACATGTGCATGTGTGGGGAGACAGGGAGGAAAGGAATGGCAGCCAGATCTCTGAGGAGGTGAAATTACTGAAAGCAAATTTGTCCCTACAAGGCTCTGCACTTGCAGACCACAGCCATGTACTGCAGCCCACTGACCAGCCCAGCACTGATCTGACTTCTAGGAAATTAGAAACACTCACTATCACCTTTTTGATTAAGTTCTCAGTCCTCAGTGTAACACTAAAAGCAGTAGCATTCTATTATTTTAAGAAAGTTTTTTCATCAATGAATAAGGAATCTCTGATGCATTCATATTTCCTTCTTAACCAATAACTCATCCCAAAGGTTAACTAGCTGCCCACTTTCCTTGGACTTCATGTTGTCAGTGATAATTCTGTATTGTATAGAATAATGGTTTCAGACTGTGTTAGAGGCAGAAATGTTGCTGGGGACACTGGTGCAGAATTAATATGTTTGTATTTTGTGTAGGCTTGGAGAAATAGCTGAAAAATAAATGATGAATAACAAACCACCTACTCAAGTCAGCTTCCCTAGATGTATCCAACTAACTTTAAAAAGTGCAGTGTGGGAAAAAAAGTTAAACACCAAATACACTTTCCAAGTGAGTCTCTGGTATATCTGGCTTTTTTGCATACACTAAATCATTTGGGGTTTGTTAGGCAGTATTATTTTTACTAAAATAATACTTTGCATTCCACAGCTTCCCATTTCCTGTAAAGGAAAACAGTCTTAAAATACATGGCTAAGCCACAGGAAGACAGGAACAAGCTAATGCATAGATTGGCTCCACCTGTAAAGGCCAGAATTAAGAAAAAAAAAAGAAAAAACACACAAAAATAAAATTAAATTTAAAAAAACCAAAACCAACAACAACAACAAAAAAAATCACAGCAAACAAATTTAAAGTTACAAAGGTGAAATTAAATCAGCAGCCTGCCTTCTTAAACTTTGCAATTGTATTCAATTCCAAGTATTGAGAAGCACAGGACAATACACTGCATAGGCTTTTGAGCTCACACCTTACTAGAGGCAGTCTTTTATTCCTTCCACAGGCTTTCTGACTCTGAAATAACTTCTCCCAGAAAAGTGGTGTCTCTCACAAGGGTGCAAGACTGAGGGAAGCTGCTAATTGCAGGTTACCAGGCTGCTCTAGGAAAGCAGCCTGCAGGGATATAGAACTAACCTGGTCTGGACAGCTCTGAATAAACACCACAAGTGACCTTGCTTCACCCCAGTTTTCACAACAAGGTTTTACCTCTTCCCCTGCTGACACACATCCGTTAGCTCCTGCATGCATCACAGACTTTGTGTGGGCACAAGAAGATGAGAAGGCAGAGAAAGACTTCTTGCCAGAGTCTGCAGTCACTGGACAAGGGACAACAGTTTTAAACTAAAAGAGGGTAAGTTTTAATTGGATATAAGGAGAAAAATTTGACAATGAGGGTGGTGAGACACTGGAGTAAATTGCCCAGAGAAATTGTGGATGTCCTATCCCTGCTAGTGTTCAAGGCCAGGCTGAATGGGCAACCTGGTCTTGTGGAAAGTGTTCCTGTCCACAGCAGGGACAGGAACTAGATGATTTAAGGTCCCTTCCAAACCAAACTATTCTATGATTCTATGTAGGATGAAGGACAAAGGCCACCCTGACAATGAAACCAGTGCAGATGGCTCTCAATATTTTGGCTGTGTTTGGAGGCTCCTAATTCCCAGTTGGGTAGATACTCAGTGGGGAAAAATATTAACAACCCTGACTAAAATTAAAAATACTGTCACTGCAGTGCAATCTCTAATTCCCTGAAAAAAACTATGGGCAAAGCCCCACCAACACATGGAGGAAGCAGGCTAGTGAAGTGGCAAAGCCTTGAAGCTCCTTCCTCAGCGGGAGCCAAACTGTGGCTCCCAACACACTTGGCAGAATCTGGAGGATGTGCATCACGTGATGGAGGCATCTCCCAGCCCTTCCCGGCTGTGCTGGGAGCAGCGCCGTGCTCGGTGAGTCACCCTCGTCACCAGCTGCTGCAGACATCCAGTCACACGTGAGCAGCATCTGAAAGATTGCTTCTGACTTCTGCTGGTGCTTGGCTTTATTAGTGTTGAATTGAAAGTCCTTCCAAGGCTGGAACTGGAGTATGTCAGACATCTCCTCCCCATCTGTGATAACTGAGCTCGTCAATGCCGTGATCCATGCTGGTAAGCAGGAGAATGGTATTTTCAGTGTTAGACTGTAGGCAAGGAGAAGTCCTAGTAGAGAAACTGAGAAGCTAGAAGAAAAAAAACCAACTTGGGAACAGGCAAATCCCAGAGCACAGGAGTCTGGTTTTGTCTCATGCCTTTGACTTTGCTGTGTCTTTTGCCTTCATTGATTATGGAATCAGTCTCTTGATTTTTCTGACATTTAGTTGTTATTTTCCTTGTTTGAGGCTTCTTACACATGGTTTCCAGTTCTGAACTTGTCAAGCAAAGCATCTCAGAAACCTTTTATAATGTCGGTTGCAATTCCTTCTTTGTTGCCCATTCTCTTCTGGGTTTCCTTACTCACTGCTTTTGCCTGTGCCCCAGAATGACAAGAATCTGCAGTGTTCTCATTTCCCTTCTCTCAGATACTCATTTATGAGGGATCTATCTAGCTGGTAACATTTTTTTTCTCATAACAGCAAAATAAAAAAGTAGCATTATTTTTTCAGAAAGCTGTGAATGCAACAAAAAGGCTTCCATACTGATTGAACATCCAGACTAGTAGATTCCGTGAGGTCTCCAAGCCTTTTATTGTGAGGACAGCTGTCTCTGTAACTGCTGTGCTGGGACTGCAGCTTGCATGAGGGGTGAGAAGAACGACTGGAATCCCTAGAAACACCTGAAACCCAGAAAGCAAGTAGCACTACAACTCTGTTTAATCCAGTGTCCTCCAAAGTCAATAAGGAATATGAAAAATCAGCTGGTTTTGAATCAGGCCCCTGGTACCTTCCTGCTGGTTTAAGAAACAACAAGGGCCAAGTGGTTACATGAAACCCATTGTTCTTGGTGGGGATCTACACACAAGAAACAGAGCTGCACACGGATGTGTGTGTGTGTGTATGTGTGTGTGTGTGAAAATACTGTTCTGCCATGGGAAATTAGCTTGAACTCTTGGGTTTTTCTAACAGAATTAAAACCAGAAGGTTTTTCAAACTTCAAATATTTATACGAACAGGAGTACTGTACTATATCAATCAAACATTTGTGGACTGAAGACACATTGAAACCTATGTACCTGCTCTCTGAGAGAGCTCTGTGAGCTGCTTGGAGCTAGTTTATGTTAAAAAAAGAAAAAAATCCCTAGCCCAAATGACAATACCAGAGCTTGTTAGTTCTCTGTTTACACTGCGTGAACTTAAGTTACCAGCACGACAGGAGAGGATGTATATTTTAGATAACACAATCTGGTTTCTATCGTTTGTATTTTTAGGTTTTAATCCTATCAGTCTCTTAGTCAAGCAACTGAGTATCAGATTTAACTATTGTTGTATGGAATGAAAAATCTCCGCTTATCTTAAAAAAACAATAGTTTTGAGTATATATATTTTTTTTAAAGTTAAACCTAATAGTTCCCCTTGGAAATTGAGTCAAATTGCTCAGACTCCTCTTTTAGTTCATGAACTTAGCAGTGATAAAACAAAAGGAAATGGATTTGCAGAATTTCTGATTCTGGTGCACGCCTTTCACGAACAGAAATAGACTCTGAGAACTGCCTTCTGCAGGCATTATTTCTGAACGATTTCCATAACATTTCAAGTAAAACATCCATTTTTCCTCTGCCTGCCTTGTAAACACCAATCTGAAGTCAAGCCAGATACTCTGCTCTTTCCATGCAGTCTCAGAGCCCAGCCCCACACCCAGAGCAGTTCCAGGAGCTAGTGGACCTCCTGGGAACATCTGTGCTGCATGAACAGGCCACCTTTGTTTTCTGCTCAGTTACTACTGCCTCACCTCACTTTCCTGCTCCCTGAAAGAACATTTCAAGCTAATAAGTCTACTTCTGCCCTAGTGAGAAAAACTGGGGCCTTGGAAGATTTGTTAGCATCAAACAAGGTAGCTGGACAATGGTGCTGGAGTTGGGGGGAATATTTTGCAAAGATCTGTCCCAGAAGAATGAACTGGTCTTCATGATAACCTTACCCAGCTGTGCCTGAGGTTCAGGAAATGGCTGTGTCCAAGTGGGTTGTCCAAACCCTCCCTCACTGTTATGTCCATATCTGTTGTGATAACCATATCTGCCTGCACAGGATGAGCAAGGATGCCTTGGTCAAAGAAGGTTGGTGTCAAACTATATGTGTAGGTCAGGGTATCATGCAAGTTGATTTCTACTAAAGCAAGAAAAGCCAGGACACAACAGGAGCCAAAGCCCTGGTGAAAATAAAGTTTTGCCTGAATTAGGTTTGTAGCTCAGGACTTTAATACAAACCAAGTCAAGAAAAATATGTTTGACTCAGCACCAGGCTAGCTATTTTAAAAGCTTTGAACAACACCTCTGATGTGAGTGACCTTGAAGAAATTTTGAATTCCTACCATGGCTTTGCAGGGTGGTTTCTTAGGAAATTTATAGCAGTGGTAGCAAAAGCAGCAAAAGCAATTCAGATAAGCAAATAAGTAGATACAGACCTGCCTTTTTCAAAGGGAGCAAAATGTAGAGACAGAGAAAGAACAGAAGAATTCTGTGTTACCTAAATTATAGTTCTTATTAGTAGATAATGTATCGTTAACACATTAATAATTCCTGAGGGACAATAGTGTGTAACTATTGTTATATATCATAACTACAGTGTATAACAACCATAGCAGCTTTTATTGATGGCCTTCAATTTGCCACAAGGACAGACTAGGTACCCAACTGCTGTGTACTCTCTCCCTCTGCAAGCACATTCTCCTAGGCTTTCTCCACTTCCCACAGGAGGGCTGCTGCCCTCCCTCCTGGCCACTGCAGCCACCCACTCTCCTCCCCAGCTGCACCACCCTGCCACTGCAAGGTTTGGGGTTCTCTAATCCTGCTGCTCACCCCTCACCTCAGAGCTCTGTTGAAAAGGTCCCCAGTATATCACCCTGCAGCCACTTAATAACCTTCTCAAAATGGTGTCTTAAACATACCTTTGTATAAAGAACAGCAAAGAAATATTCAGGAATAAAGAAGAGCAAATAAATATTCAGGGTTGATTCCACCTCCAAAGCAATTTTGGACAAAGTATCTGCAAATACAAATGTCCACTTAATGGATTTCTTTTTGGACTCATTGCCACCAAAGTATTTCTTCCAGTTACTCCTGCACGAGCATGGAGTCAAATTTCAGTAGCGCCTTAGGAACTGCAGGAATATTTCTGAAGGTTTGCTCTGCCCCTGTCTTCATCCTCTCCCTCCTGCGGCCCCCCCGGTGCCCTGTGAGCCGCGGCAGCTGTGGCCAGCGGTTCCTGATGGTCCGATAGGAGTGCAGGAGGCCTGAGGGGGGCTGAGTTCATACTGATCCTGGGGCTTCTGGGCAGTTCAGATAACCTCACCACAAGCTTGAGCTGACTTTTCTTTGGTGGTGGTGGTGGTGGTGCCCAGCAGTCCCCATTGCTCTGCTATTTTCAGGTCTGTTACTCGATTTGCAGGGCAATCTACCAACTTTATTCAGCATGAGGAGCATGACCGATAAAAGGATGGGGTCAGGGGTCATTTAAAGAGACAGATGACTACAGCTCTGAAAACTTTTGAAGACTCTGAGGTATAAGATGTCATCCTAGGAACACATTGACCTATTCATTTCAAGAGATGCTGTCAAAGAAAATTAACTACCTGATGCTTTTCCTTGTTCAGTGCTGTAAGTATTTCATATTCATGTTTCATATTTTCTTGTGACCACATATAGTTATACTTCCTTAGCACTAATCAACAGCATTTGTTGCATCCACAGCTACAGGGACTCAAAGTTTTTTCAAAGAGTGATATTTTGGTTGATCTTCAAAATCCTCTAGGTACAGGATCTATCTGTGGCATCCTTTAGTTTAGTACATCAAATGTGAGGTAATAGGCAAAGGCATCTGACTGGAAACTGGAAGCACAAATATCTGGGTGCTCCATTTCCCTTTTTAAAGAGGTTTAAACACCTCTTGGTTTTTGCAGAGGTTTAGGGACCACATCACCTCTCTTTGCAAAGCCAGAATGTGGCAGCATGGCTGCTATGGGATGGTGTATGGGCCATAGAGAGGGCCATCTTCTGGGGAGGCTCAGCTCAAGCTCTACAACAGGGGAGCAAAGGGCCTCCTCTTCAGTATCCTTTACATTTTCATGCTGGCTTTTGTGTGCACTGGGTGCCACAGCCTCTCCCCTGGCTGCAGCAGGGCCTGAGGGCCAGCACATCCCTGACACCATGCTCAGGGCAGGGACCAAAGACAAGCTGGACATCTTTGAGTGCAGATGTGCCCTAAATATGGGAAAGAGAAAGTCAGAAGAAATGCCTGAGACACAGGTAGATTGAAATTCAGATACAGAGGGGATTTAGAAGAGGAGGAAAGCAAAATAGATGAATCATTAAATGAATAGCAGCACACAGCAGTCTCTCCTTCCATACCCCACTTACAAAACAATGTGATTTTCTAATGAGAGATCATGAGATGGACCAGAGGTGAGCCAACAAGTGACTTACATAATAAGTTTACATTAAAGGATGAGATGCCAAAACACCCTGTAAGAAGGATACTAAAGAACAGTTTTAATAACATATTCCAAACTTCCTGAGGTTGTTTATACCTTACTTCAGACTGATGAAATACTTTTTCTTACTTGTGGACTGATGTGAAATACCTTTCAACTACTGCTAAAAGACCTGGGTGTAGAACACATACTCTCTCAGCTAAGAAGATTTCTTAAGCACCTCAAGAAAACAGCAAGTCACTTAATTACAAGATTCAGGGTATATTCCAAAACATTTCCTTCTATAAATTAACATATCAAACAAGAGATTAACTGTTACTTTTAGAGTGATTTTATGATATTTTTGTTCTACTGCAACTTTTTCTTTCTCAGACATTAGAAGTGCTCTGGAGATCAATGAAGACCTGTGAGACATCACATGAAAATAATTAGTCTGATCAGAAAGAGGGACAGATTAAATTCTGCACCCAGATGTATGCTCATGCAAACCCCACTGAGAATGACATGAAGTTCAGGAGTTAGAACCAATAGTCAGACCCAAATTCATTAAAATTAAAACTAGTTACTAATGAATGACTTGTTTAGTAAGCCATATGAAAAAGGATGGTGTTTTCAGTACAGATCCTAGAAGACAGATGTCCACATTTCAGAAATTACTTCCAAACTGGTGCTACTTGGCACTCTCAGAAAAGAGAAAAAAAGATTTGAAAGAACACTCTTCATCTAAAAACATATTTGTGTCTGAACTATATTTACGTACTATGGCCTGTGAAATTTTGAAGGAAAGAATCAGTTGTCTTGTTGATTGGGGAAATTTTTAGACCTCAGAAATACTTGAATGCATCTCACCTGAACTGATAAAAGCCAAAAGGGAATGTAGCTAGTCTTAGTTTTAATTCTTCTACAGAGTGTTGCTGCCCTTTACCCCAGCATCTCTCCACTTGTCTCCAGCTCTTCTGATTAGCTGAATTTCCCCAAAGTTGCCAGGTGAGGATGCTAGTACAAAGGATTTAAAATGTCCCCTGCAGGCTCAGGCGTTTTGAGCACTTTTCATGGTCCTTTGCCCAGCTCAGAGACTGGTGAAGTTTCCACACCCAAAGGGGAACTCCACAGAGCCTCAGGCTTGTCACATAGAGTGAAGGAAAACCCAATTCTGCCTTGCTTTCCTCTGTACAAGGAGATTTACAACTGCATCCCTTCCCCAGGAGACTGTCTTATCCTTGCAAAGTGTTACACAGAACAGAAAGGCTTTAGCCACCTCTCCCCTTGGTGTGGTCTCATTTTGCACCTTACATTGAACACTAATTGCTCCAGAGGGAGCATTACAGTGCAGTGACTGGGGCACCCAGGTGGGAGCTGGGACACAGAGGACCATCAGCACTAATAAATATTTCATCTTTGTATGCAAAGTGTAACAGCTTCATTGAGAGAGACTCTGCACCTGCCAGCTCTGCTCAGCCCAGAGCCTGCTCAGCAAGGGCTGCAGGAAGACGAGGCTTGAAGCAGATGGCAGAGTTGAACTTGGATCACCCAAACCATAAGCATGTGCTTTAGTCAATCTGTACATTCAGCCCAATTAGTGAATAGTGCCAGATCTGCCAAAGCCACGTTTTTCTCACGCTAAACGATTGATCAAAACAAAAGAAAACATCTCACCCAGGCTCACCAGTCAGTCCTGCTGCTGATCACGGCCCCACAGGCAGTGCCAGTGTTTCACAACAGTCGCTTTCTTCAGCTGTCAGTGTGCATCCTTTAGACATCAGCAGGAAATAAAGCACAAAACTGGAGACAGGAAATTGTTTAATGATAGAAATTGGCAAAGACAGGTGTAATCCTCAAGCTACATCTAGCTCATTTTAGGAAATACGCAGGTATCATTTTGACAGCACACTTTTAGCAAAAATAAAGGTAGAGATTCACATGGTAAAATGTGCTCTTCTTAGAGGACCTAGCCCTCATTCTGTTGGTAAATTGACTGCCATTCATAGCTGGAATGTGAGTTTTTGTGAAATCAGTCTAGAAAAGGACATTTTAAATTCAGTGGCTTTTAATGCTATTGTTGAATGAGAGCTTTGGTATAACACAGATTGAAGGAAGTCTATTAGTACCTGCCCTTGGTTTCACAGCCCCTGTATAAACACCACCTTTGCCTCTGATATTGGCCTTTCCTCATCTACAGCTGCTCCTTTGCTGCAAACTCTGAGCCAGGTTTAACTTTGGTTCATTTAATCTCTAGCACCTTCCCTAGCTGTGGACTTGTCTCTGCTCTTTTCCTGCCTCTTCTCATTAACCCAAGACACTCCGCTTTTCTTCTCCGTTCCCCATTTCTCATTAATTTATTTTCCAAGAAGCAAAAAGGGAAAATAATTATACATCGAAAACCCCAGGAAG
This sequence comes from Urocynchramus pylzowi, assembly GCA_013397555.1. Taxonomy (NCBI): domain Eukaryota; kingdom Metazoa; phylum Chordata; class Aves; order Passeriformes; family Fringillidae; genus Urocynchramus; species Urocynchramus pylzowi. The sequence goes on along the minus strand of VZRH01004630.1, from coordinate 41,587 downwards.
TACCAAATGAAAACCAGGGAGCTGATTTGTGTCCTGAGAAGACTCCAAGGTCACAGTCCTCTACTGCTCCTCATTGTGACCAAGAAGCCTCCTTGACAGCTTCGACACACACACAGCAGCTGTAGGAACAAAAAGGACAAACATCACCCCTCTCCAGCTGTGCCTTCACATACACAGACAAATCCTGCTAGGAAATGACAAGGAGCAGCTAAGGGAAATGGACTTCAGAGATACAAAACACTCATCACTGCCTGGCTTGGAATGGATGGGATGAAAGAGGAAGTGTCAGATCCAAACCAGAGCGTGCACGTACACCTGTGGCTGTGTACACACAGCCATCTCAACCTGCAGAAGATGAAAAGCAGACAAACAACTGAGTTTGATAAGGGAATATAGCTATCTATGTTATTACATGCTAATGACTGCACATGGGACAGAGTATAAACCTAACTTCTTGGAAGTGAGAGAGATAAATAGAAATTAATCATGGCTTTCTTACAGTTCTGCTTTATGGCTGTGAATGTCAGAGACTGAAGGCAGTGCCTGAATATCCTATTCAGTATAGCTCCTGAACTTTCTTTCAGTTTTATTCAGATTGCTGCTAGTTATTAAAACTCAACAGGCAAATTCTAGAACTATTGAACAACAAATTCTGGGATTCTCATTTTTTATGAGAATCCTTTATTTTTTAAAGGTTACTTGCAAATTGAAAAAGACAAGAGAAAGAATTTTTTCCCTGACAAACCATGTAACTGAGTATACAACTCTACTTAATCAGCTGAATGCTGGTAGTTTTCCCACCAAGTGAAGCTCTGGAGAAGCCCTGTACTCTGTGAGTTCCCGTGGACTTCTGGCAGGAGAGTGGGACTGGTGATGGGCTGTACCAGATTCCTTTGCCATGTCTTTGTGATGAGTGGTAAAGTCCCAACTACAGGAATCACAGATTTTTCACTTTCATTTGTGCATTGCTAACTCTCATCATTAAAGATAAACAACATCATGTGAAACAAGCACAAACTTGAAAGTCCATCAAGTGGAACTGAAAAACCTCGGCATGTTTTGTCTTGATTTTAAATCCTGCCTTGGAGGATCATCTTATGACTCCTGTTATTTGGTACAGCAGTGCTTCAGGTTTTTTCTTGAGCACCATAATCATTTGTCTCCTAGGCATTAATCAGGGTTAATAAGGTCAGCCAGAAAGGAGCAGATTGCCCACTATGTAATCAAGACAGACTTTGAGTCAAAATCTTTCTATGCCAATAGAAATATTTCCAGACTTGTACTAGAAGATGAATAGGGATAAAACAGTATATGAGGACTTTTTAATAACCCTTTGATAATATTTTGGAAGCAGAGATGAAAATGTGCCTTCATTTACAAAGGATTGAAGAGTCACGAATGGAGGAACTAGAGAGGATATTGGAACACTGGTGCATGTTGTCCATTTATTGTTTTGATAATATGGTTTCTCTGCTTTGTTTGTCTCTTCTCCAATTGGCATGTCTTACATCAAAATATGTATTTTTAAAGATACAATCCCACTGAGTTCCTATACAGTTACTCGCATGTACGGCCCTTCAAAATCTGTAGGCTTTAAACCCAAGGCCAATATGTGATTCAAAGTATTGCAGTGAGCGTGGAGCAAAATACCTCAGTGAGCACTGAGCAAAGCATTTGTGTCCTCCAGAGCAATGTTCAGGCAAATGACTCACAGCACCTGCAGGGAGGGAAGAAGGAGTCAAACTGATTTTCCAAAGTACTGACCACGGACACATGATGGGGGTGATGTGGCCTTAAGGGAGAGGAAGGACAGGAAAGGACAACAGTGTTGTTAGTTTGTGACTTCCATAATCACATGTTTGCAGAATTAGGAGGGAGGGAGGGAAGCAGGAAAGACGAGTATTTATCAGTTGCCGCTTTCTGCTTGTTGCATGCTAAGGAACATTTCTGCCAATTTCTTTGCTAAAAGAGCTGAGCTTGCTGAAACCTAAAGTGGGGGGGATTATATTGGGACAGGACATGGGCAAGCCCAGCCACTGCCCAGGTAGCCCTGCTCCTCCAGCTCTCCCAGAACCTTCTCATTACCTAACATCCTTTGCTTTCATTACTCCGTCCAAAACAATAACTGCATTTTCATGCAAAATGTTCTCTGCTGAGAAACTGTGGCCCTTTTGAGCAGATATATAGCTGTACATTCACATAATTAGCAGAATTTATTATACAGAATTACTGACAAATAAGATCACATGCAAAGGTTGATAAGCTAAAACTGCATTTCAACAAATGGTTTTTGATGTAGTCATGGCAATGTAATGAAAAGTTTGAAAGATGTACAATTTCTGTAATAAATGAATATTCACTTTTGTTCTGAAGTATTAGTACTTATGTCTAGACTTTGAGTGCTTCCAATCACAGAGCTACCAAAGCCAGAAGAATTCAGATGGTTAGCAAAAATGGTATGTCTTCAAGATGTGCCTGCTGCACTAAAAAGATTTGATCTTAGCCTAGGCTGTGGGTAATGTGAGATAGATAATAATTGGTTTTATTATTCATTTTATTTATTCCTATTTTTAAATGGTTTATGCATTTTTAATTTTTTTACTATCTTCTTTTTTTCCAGATTCATTAAAAAATTAGGAACTTGCAAATATTCCCAATATTTGGAGTGCTTGTCTATTCAAAGAGAGAGAAGGTACAGTTAAATATATATAAATATGGACAATCCAATCTTATGACATCGCGTCAGGTTCAACACTAAAATGACATATAGATAATAATCTGTCAGTATTTGAACTGCTGCATGGCTACTGGATGTAAAACTCTAGGTAAAATGAAGAATGGGTGATTTGGGGAGTTGACAGAGGACCAGTTGCCAGCTGTTCAAATCTAGCCCAGGCTGCTGACAGCAGTAGGGGAGTAATGGAACTATCACTGCCATTACCTTCTGGCAGCTGTTTGGCTGGAGTAAAATGAGACAGTGGCCTACTCCCTTTGTTTTAGGTTACCCATGCCTCTGTTCTCTAGACAGTGCCAAAAAAGCTCTCAGACTACTCCCTAGAAGAGAGGTGTCAAAGCACAAAACTCGGCAAGGATGATTCAAGTGATGGTAAGCACATCTAGAAGTAAGAAACTTCGAGCCAGAATCACAACATCCTCTGAGCCTCCTTCAATGCAGTAGCTTCTTTTAAGGTTTTGTGAAGGTATCCTGGTGATAACTTCAAGGCTAAATCCTTAATTGTCCCTCTTGGTGATCCAGGAGTGTCACACTTTTGACTTACTGGTCTTGCCCAGAGTCTTGCCCAATGCTCCTGTGGGACTGTGAACAGAGGTGCTTTGTCCTGGGCAAGGTGACAGGGTTTAATCCCTGCTAGTGCTCTGGGATGTGCCATATTATGGTGTTTACCCTGTCTAGTGCTTACATGGCACGGCCCCCTCTCCTACCATCTACAACTGTACAGGGATCCTTCTACCTCCCTTACCAGCAGCAGATCCTGCTGTAGCAGTGATTGGAGAGGTCTCCTGGAGCAGAGCTACTGTACCCACCGCACCATGAGTCAGACAGGTGTCAGCACTAGGGACAGCAGCATGTGTGTGGCTGAGGGACCTCATCAGGAGCCTGGGGGAAGCATGTTAGAAGGCTGCTGGAATCAGATATATAGTATTGGAGAGAGGAGAAGACAGGGAGGCAGCTTTGCCATGAGCTCCATCACCACTGCTCAGAAGACATGTAAGAAAATTCTTCTTTTCTACTGACTCAGTACTCTAACGAGCCTCCTGCTCACTCCCTGGTGAGGGAGAAGATAACCCGAGCAGTATTGTGACAAAATTCAGTGCTGGCACAGCAGAGCTCCCTGGCTGAGATGGTCTCAGGATTAATATGCTGGCAGGTTGGCAATGTCTTTTATGAGCCCCATCAACAGCTGGCCAAACCCAGGCAGCACTGGCGGCATCTCTGTCCAGTGTGAAGTGGTAAGGCTGTGGTGGGGCTCAGAGTCCTCTTTCCCATTACTTCTGAGCCATAAAGGTGAGGTGCCCGTGAGCAGGGAGCAGCCAGCAGGCAGACATGTGCCCACATACAAGAGCCACTGCGTTCTGCTCACATGTTTGAGCCCTTGTGTCAGGGATCCTCTTATCCTCTTGGAAAAGGAGGCTCTCACTGGCTCCCAGAGCCTACTGCCACAGGGCAGAGAAGGGGAAAAATGTGTCTTTCATGCCTGGGTATCCCTTATCCACAGCAACCCAGCAGACACAGCTCTTGTGCCCCTATCCTCTCCCAGCATTTATTTGGAACCTCAGGAGGAAGGAAGTAAAAGTGGATTTCAACCGGGTCAAAAAAACCCAATAGCTTGCTTTTTAGTCCATAGCAAAAATGGAATTTCCAGGAAAAAATCTGAACACCAAAATATTCAAGCCAAAACGTAAAGTTTTTAATTTTTGTCAGCTCAGGACAGGTTTGGGCTGCTCAGTTTTTGACAGTAAAGCAACATACATTCGCACCATTTTTTTCGTCTTCTTTTACAGTATGCTGACATTTTCAAATGCATTTTCTCTTGAAATGCAGCTTCTCTTGAACATTTTCAACGACGCTTTTTCACGGTATTTAATTCTCAGGGTTTCTCACTGCCAGGGGAACAGCCGAGGATCCAGGGAGGAGCCGTGGAAATGCATTAGCAATGCCAGCCCTCAAGAGCAGCTTGAAGTGGCACTGGACCCCTTCGATTCTGGCCCTTGGCAGCAGCTGGTGCTGTCCAAGTTTGAAGTGGGGCAGAGATGCAGCAGAGCTCCCAGCCCTCACCCGGGGGGAAGCTGAAAAGGATAGGCACGGGAGAAAAGAGCCAAGTCAAATGCACCTTTGATCAAATGGTGCAGTCTTAGCAAGACAGCAGAAAAAACATAGTGTGTCATGCCCCAGCATTGTCTCACTACTTGTGCCAAGCCTTGCAGTCAAGAGAGAGCATCTCCTGACCAGCCCACAGCTGTAAGAGAAGCATGGACAGTCCCCTGTACTTGCAACCAAAGAAAGTGTCAAAGCCTCTGTGTTGCTACATTACACTGCAGCTGGAAATGCTATGGAGGGTCCTCTATACATTCCTGCTTTTGCATTCACAAAAACCAAGTGCAAGCAGCTCTGACCCAGCCCAGGAGGGGTTGGCAGTGGTGCCCCTCCTGCTCTTCACAGGGCAATCTCTCTGAGCCAACCAACAGGGAGACACAGTTCAAAGAAGCACGGGAAGGTCTTGTGACAGAGAGGGAAAACACATTTAACTAAATTCACCTGCATGCTTTTACTGAATAGAAGTGTTATGCTATTTTTTTTCATACAAGCATCTTTTTCCCTTCAGGCCAGTCTACCTCCACTAACTTCCAGCCAAAGGAGTTCCCGCTTCGTACGCAGAGCATCAGTGTTGCACACACATCACCAGAACTGCTGCAGGCAGACACCAGGAACTACACTAAAAACAACTAAAATATGCTGATGAAATCCCACTTCCCTGCTCATCCAGCCCATCAGACTAGAAATGATAGGGTTTCTGAGCTCCTCTGAGCAAACAGTGTGAAAATATAAGTCTTCGTTTGGTGCATGCCCAGAGTGTTGAACTAAGAACACTTGTCTCATATGTAAGCAGCTGCAAAACCTGATATTTACACAAGGATTCACAGAGATGAGAAAAGCCTGTGTATTTTTTTTCTAGATGGCAGGCTCTGATTCAAATGGGAATTAATTTGGGAAAACCCTCTGGTTTGTATCATACAGCATGCCAGGTTAAATGACTAGAGTAGACTCTATTTTTTGTATAATTGAAGATTAGCTTTAGAGCATTGACATCGTTCCCACATCAGTATAGGAGCATTTTTACCTACCAAAGCACCCATCATTTTGCATGTCAAATAGATTGTGAAAAAAGTAGAATTCTACCTTTAAAAGCACTCAATCACCGAGATCACAAATACACTTGGTATAAATACAATTACACCTATATACACTTGCTGGCAGGAGCCGCTTTTTTGCAGAGCTGTCTCTGGTAACACACACATGCTTGGCTTACCTTAGACAAGGTGGCTGCAATTTCAAAGCTTAGAGCTGCCTTTAAGTGGCATTTCTTAGACTTGGTTATCAGCTGGCACGTGCTTCTGCTGGCAACACAAGGGCTCTTGTCTCAGCCACCCAGAAGTAATATGCAAAAGATGGCTTTTATGAGGCCAATTAGTAGAGTTGGAAAACACAACCCAGGTTTTAGCTACCCAAGCCCTACCTCAAAGGCTTGAGTACCTGAGGTGAGTTTCTTCTCTTTTTTTTTTCAGATTTATCAGGTGGTCTAATAAATTACATCCTCCTTCTTACAAAGCTTGCATCACTTTTATGGAGAAATGCTGAAGCAGGCAATGCTCCTGCTGGCAGAGGCCAGCAGAGCTAATGTCAGGGTGGACACAGCAAAGTCAGATACATCAGATTGCTGCAGGGAATAGCTTGCAAACTCGAGCTAACCTCCAACCCCCATGCTTTCTGGGGGTTACACTTTGGGGGTCTTGGTACATTCATTTGTTTGAGTCTCACAAAGGCACATGAACCTGGCCCTCAGCTCAGCAGTGCTTTTAGCTCCCCATCTAGCACCAGCACAGCACTAAAGCAACAGAAGAATGAATGCAGAGAAAAAAGACATCATCTCAGGTGATATTAGGATATCTAAGGTATCCCTTCTTGCCTCATTTTAAATCACATGTTATTTTAAATCCCTCCCTCTCTCTCCACAAGAGGTAAGTTTTTTGAGGCAAAAGGCAGAGTGCCCTTCAGCACTATCAGGGATAGCAAGGCAATTGCCAGTCTCATCCTATAAAAATCTACAGTTATCACAATAGGTTCAAAGTTCTTCCAAAAAAAACAGCTGGAGCTGATGGACACTGTGTGTTCCTCCTATTGCTTTAAAAGCTCCAGTTGCTCTGCCTCTGCAGTGCCAGTACATCTGTGTTGCTGTGCAAGCAAGAACAGAGAAAGGATGAGGAAAAGAACAATTTCACATATTTTTGTCTGTTGCTTCCATCTTGTGGCCAACTTGGAAAAGAAAAATTTGGGTCTTTATTTCCATGAAGTTATTATTAACAAATGAAAGGAAATGCTGGCATTTTTAGAGGTGGTTCTAATCCTTACCTCCAGCTGCTTGCATGGGAATGAAATGGGGTTGGAAGTTAGGTTTTCCCTTTGAAAAGCATTGAACATCAATGCCAGCAGAGGAAGGGGCTGGTGCCTCCTCTACCACACACTCAGCACACTCAGCTTTGGTCTCAAACGAGCTGCTGTGCCAAGGGGTGCAGGAGAAGGATGGGGTCAGGAGGAGAAGCCCATGTGCTGAGTGCTGAGCCCCACGCCTCACCTTGCTGTAGACAGCAGTGATGGGATTCTGTCAGAGTATGGACTCAAGTACCTCAAGGTGGCTGGATAACTTCTTCCTGGCTCGTGAACCTGCTGCTTTTCCACCCATAGCAACACAGCTTAGCCAAAAATCTTTTTACCTGCATAACCTAAAGTCATTCTCTTCCTATCCTCCTGGCCAGAAGCCTGCCCTTCTTGGCTCCCGGCACAGTGCTGCTCTCTCACAGGTCCTGTTTCCTGGGCAGACTGCCTCTGCCTTGTGCCACTGCATGCCCTCAGCATATTCCCAGCCAAATACTTGCTGAGGCCTTGAGACAGGGAGCAAGATGATGTGTGGAACTCGTGTCAGATCCCCAGTCTGGAGGAGCAAGGAGCTAGAATTTTGCCCAAAATGGGTCTACTTCAGGAAGAAGGGGAGAAACTCACTATGTATTCTCCCAGCATGGACAGATACGCTCACAGGCACACACAGCCATGCCCTGTGCTCAGGAGGATGTGCTTAGGCTCTTGCATAGAGAGAGATTTCAGTGCCCCCACCCTTTACCCCACGCAGCAGAAATGCCGAGTCCATTGCTCCTCATGGCTCACACAGCTGCTGAGCTGCCAGCAGAGCAGGTGCACAGCCCAGCAGGATGTAAGGGCACAAGCACTTCCAGGGCTCTTTCCTGTCCCCCTCTGGATTCAGGAAGTGGTGCGTGTCTGTGCAGGATTACAGGATAAAGACTCCTTTCAGCAGGGACACACAAAGGATCAACAACCTACAGTAGCTCTTATCTAAGGCGAGGCCCCAGGATGCTGCACCCCATTTGAACGAGGAGGGGGATGTGTTAGATGGAGAGTTCATCTCCCAGCAAGTTCCCAGCAAGAGCAGTGAGCACCCTAAGGACAGAAGGTTGCTAACTTACCCATTCACAGGGCATTCCCACAGCCAGCCTTGCCTGGCTCCCACTGGAAAACCAAGACACGCTTTCGTGCAGGAAGTGCAGCTGCCAAGTTTAACTCTGACTTCAGGTTGAAATCTTGCATATCTTCTCAAATTCACATTCAGTTACATATGCTGCGTAAAACTGATTACCCTGGGAGCACAGAACCATACTAAAAATTGGGTGTGATTCACAATGGTGGTGAGTTCAGCACAAGCTCAAAAAGCCCTGCAGCCAGGGGCCTTTCCTGAGTGCGTGCAGACCAGCAGGCCTCAGTCCCACAGCACACATGGGGCCAAAGCCAAGGTTTCACCTTGTGCAGGGAGCCCACCTACCCACCCACCCACCCACCCACCCA